>JAJLVG010000026.1:21345-40759 GCA_030564585.1 Martiniozyma abietophila
TACAGATCAAGCTAGTCTGGAAAAAAAAAAAAATGCATGGCAGTAGTTTATCAACAAGAGCTATTCAAAGCTCGTGTAAAATAGGACTGGTTTTTAACAAACCCCCCCACCAATTACACGAATTTAAAGCAAAAAAAATTGAATGACGAAAAACACACAAATTAAGACTAGAATAAAATTAATTAAAATATTAAATTGATTTTCCAGTTTATTGAATGTCATCATAATTCATGAATAATATTTATATTAATACCATCACTATTTAATAGAGTTTATAAATGTCAATTTTAATTCTCGGTTGATTAGTAACACTACATCTAAACATTATCTGAACAGCTATCAAACAGCTTCTTATTGAATTGGTTTGTTGGATCTGACTACTCTTTTTTATTTTATTTTATCTTATTTTATTTTATCTTATTTTATCTTAGTTTGTTCTTACCTTTGAAAAAATTCATTTGAACAAAAACTTAATCAGTATTAAAAGGAGCTCTCAAACCTGTTGAATAGTGTCGCATTTAAAAATATTTTCTTATATTCAGCATTTAAATAACAACAATTTCTCCTACTTAAGGGAGAGATCAGTTTTGATTACTGACCAATATACCTTTATAAATATATATATATAAGAATAAATTTTTTTGAAAAATAAATTACTGTAAGGTTATAACCATAATATACAATTAAAGTATAAACTTTTAGTAACAAGAAAATCCTTGTTATACTCGTTCCAAACAAATAAAAAAACATTCAGTCTTTCTTTAATGCAATAAATATTATAAAATCATTCAGCACCAACAATCCACCCAATAATATTTTTACCTATATCAGAACCATCAGTTTTGCTTATTTCATTAACACTAGATTGTAACGACCTTCGAAGGCGAGTTTGAAAATCTCCAAGAGAATCATTACTTTCAATTTTTTGTTTTTCTTTTTCATTTCCATTTTTGTATGTTCTTTGTGCTGATAAAATTTGCCAATGTCCCAAAACATGGCTGTTAAAATCTATAGGTGTAAAATATAAGAGATTACCTAAAATATTCAATTTAATTTGTAAAAATTCATTTTGATCCTCAGTAAAATCACTTTTAACTAAAGTAAAAAATATAATCCAATTCTCTTTTAAAAGTTCAAATAAACCATCAATCAAATTTTTATTATCTAATCCAAATTCTAAAATTTTAATAGCTTCATTGTAAGATATTTTAGTATTCGATACTGATGAATATTCAAGACATATTAATCTTAATTTTATTTTCAATAAATTATTTTTATTTTCAAAATCCGTTTGACAATACTGGAATAATGGATCTAATTCAATACAATCTAATCCTAAAATTAATGATTTTAAAAGGCTATAAAGATCATCCAAGAAATTGTAAGATTTATCATTTAACTCCAAAATTCTTCTTATAATTTTTATTGGATCATTAATAGTCAAAATATCTTTAGGTGTAACCGGAATTCCAGGAGTGAAATAAAGTTTCCATTGCATGAGTTTATCACATGAATCAATTAAATATTTAATTGGGACTGCATCAACAGATGCTTTAACCAACTTTAAACACTCCGAACAAGATCTCAACCCACCAATAGATTTATCTAAACTTTTTGCCTCTTTAAAATATCTCCACACATATTTAAGAATTAACTCATTTGTTTGTTGTTCATCCAGTGAGTTAAATTTAACTAAAAATAATGATTTTATTAATGTAAATTTATTCAGTTCAAGAAGTTTATTCAATAAAATAGAACTCAATTCATTCGGTGAAATATGAACAAATATATTTGTTTTGTTGAATGTTCTAAATATAGATGATAACATTATATTCCATTCTTTGGTACTTGAAATTTGAGTTGACTCTAAATTCACATACTTTTCAAGTTCTATCAATTGCGTATCATGATCAGAGTTTTCAAGATTAACAAGTTTGATGAAAGATAAATTATTTAAATTTAAAATTTCTCCAACTTCAATTACTTTCATGATATAATTAATCATAGATATTGATGGTTCTATGTAATTCAAACAATCTTCAATGCTTTTAATACTATTCAATCTCGAAATTTCAAATATTGATGATTCTGGTAAATCAAAAATTTTAATTAAAGTCAAGATTTCCTTTGAACATACAAAAACTTCTAAAATTGCTTTAGGACAAAGACAGATAGTAGATAATAAAATTGAAACAAACTTAATCTTGGTTTTATCATTAAAGTTATTGATAGCTTGTAATAATTGATCATGACGACATAATTCAAGTAATATTCTGTAGTTTTTAATTATCAAATTGTTTTTCTGTTCTTGAATTATTTTATCACATTGACCATGAAACCAATTGTTAAATATATCCCACATACCCAAGTAATTTAAGTAAGGAATTAACACTTCTTCAATAATTTCAGAATCAAATTTTTTTAAGAAATGATTCATAATCAATTCAATTTGATCATCAATAACTATCAATGAATTGTAATCGATTATTGAGCAAAAATCATTTCTAAAGCGTGAAAAAATAGATAAAGGTTCATAAAAGCCGTTTACCCAATTATTCAATTCTTTACTGTAATATTGTGATTTTTTTATATCATCAATGATTGAATCGGTAAGTAAAAAACTTGAAGTAACTTCATTAATCTTTGTTATCCAACATTTCACAAATATGTTAAATAAAATTTCATGAGTCAATTTTTGATATTCTTGATGATTCCAACCATATTTATCAGCTTGATTTTCAATATCATCCTTGAGGGAATAATATAATTCTTGTTTCTGCTCAAATGGTAATATTAAAATAATCTCAAGTAATGGTGCAATTGTATCAGGCTCATAAATAGAAATTGGATCAATAATTTTTAATTCATTATTTACTTTCAAATCAATAATAATGTCAATAACTTTGATCAAATCAACGAAAAGTGTTGGACTATTTACTAGTAACAATTTTAGGCAATTATCGAGAGAAATGGATCCATTTAATTTAGTAAAGCATTGAGACAAAAGTTGAACATTAGTACTACCTGATAGAATATGGTTCACAGTCAAAAATAGATCAATATCAGACTCCAGAACCATGTTAATCAATCAATTAATGAATAGAAAAAATACACTTTGCTTTACACAATTTCTACATAATGAAATAAAACAAAAATTCCTAAAAGTTGAAATTTATTTCTCTTTCTCTCCAGACAGTCCAAACTGAACGCGATAATTGCTCAGTAAGAGTTTGATTTCATTTCATCTCATCGAACACTTGAAAAAGTGAATAAAGTAGTTTGTAAACAACCCAATAACACCCAAAGAATTTTTATCTGTTACTGTGATTAAATTAAATGACTCTGGTTCACCTAATCGAATCCAAATATGACATTTTGGACATTTGGCATAATACAACTTAAAATTTCCTGCAGATTTTCGAAACAAAGCACTGGGACATGGTAACCCGACTATCCCAATAGGTTCAACTTCAAAAATACCATGAGAAAGTGCAATATGCTCTTGAAATCTAGATTTTAATACCCAACGATCATGTGAACACAACCGACATAAAACTTCTTCATTTTTTGTTTCTCTATTGACTCTTGTAAATCTATATTTCATAGCATTTTCCTTCATTTCACAAGATTTCATCATCCCAAAATTATCAATATCTTCTGATGATGCACTATTAGGACATGATAAATTCAGTTCATATTTATAGTTTTTCGAATCACGGAAATAACTTGGTTTGAAGCTATGATGATTGAATTGTTGAGGTCGCAATCGTTTCTCATTTACATCTTTGAATTTAAAGTATTTAGTAGATTGTTCATTTGATGAATAATAAGGCGCCGCTTTTTCTTCACTATCAATCTCAATTGAAATTTCTTCTTCAACCTCATTTCGTTTTTCATAGGCTTGAGTCGAGTTATTTTGTCCAATATTATAATCCTGAAAATCATCCTTTCCAGAATTTGGAACGTGGTTTGTATTTTCCTTTTCGCTTCCCTCATCTGAAAATAGAATAGGTTCAATATTATTTTCTTCTTCTTCATGATCATCTTCATTATGTAACCATATATTTTCAATTTGATTAATTATTTGTTCAATGTCTTTAAATTGAAGAGAAGATTGTAATTCATGACATATTTCAATCCAATTGGATATTGTTTCATGATTTGACAAACGTTGGATTTCTCCAAGTTGAAACATTTTCACTAAACAGGAAATGTAAAACAAGTTTTAAAAAAATATTGAAAATGTATCAAAACTTAAAGATAAGATAAGATAAAAACCAATGATTAAAGCTATAGCAATAAAAATTCAATAGCTAATTTTAACTTTTTATATTTGAAATTAACCAACTTATAGCTGTTACTTAAGTTTGACAGTAATTTAATGAATCGATATGTATTCTCCGCGGGGCAACATGAAAGACGTATATCAGGTTTAATTAGAACATTAAAGAGTATATTACAATAAAATGGTAAAACAAAAAAGCAAAAAATATCTATTACAGTTCATTTTAATTATAAGTGACATTGTGATCATCAAATATTAATACTTAACTATAAATGGGACCTTTTGATTCATTCTTAAATCTGAATATATTTATGTTTTTTTTGTCAATCACGGTAAAATACCCGACTATGCGAGCACACAATTACACCAAAACATCCGAAATTCGACTAAAGTTTGAATCGATCGAAAACTTTTTCTGTAACGTGGAAATTTTTTGTTTCCTATACAATTAATATTATTACAAAGAGAAAGGTAATTCACTCTTTTGTTTTCGTAAACTATGCGGAATCTAATCTTTAAAGAGATGATGTTAAAAAGAATGTAGATATATAAATATATTTATGTATTAGAAGTTGAATAGATTTTATAATTATATAGATTTCAAAGCTGATTTGAATCAACTTTTTTCTTCTTTAATGACTGTTCTTTATTTTCATGGTGTTCTTTTCTCTTTTTAGCCCTTCTCAACCTTTGTTTATCTTCTCTTTCTAATTCATTTTTAGACATAACAACACCAGATCTTAATATCACCTCATTTTTACTTATTTTGTTTGCTGTTTTATAGATTTCTTGAGGAGCTAAACGATCAGAGCTACCTAAAGTTAATGGTTGTGCATCTTCCATAGAAACTGTAGAAGTTTGAACTCTAATATCCATTAATTTATGTTTTTGTTGTGGAACAAAATGTGCAGAGTAAAGTGAATCTAACTGCCAATTGACTTTATCAAATAATGATGTGATTTCATTATGAGCAGCTTGTAACTCTTCACTGATCTTTTCACTTTGAGTATCTTTTCCCGCATACTCATCTTCATAAAGCTCAGCAAGAGACTTGGATGATTTAGCTTCACTAACACTTACCTTCTTTGATGATTTAAAATTATTTAACTCAGAGATAATACGTTTTGGAATATCATCAAATTCTGCATCTCTAATTTTTCGACGAATAATATCTTCAAGTGATTCAGTCATTTCTTGGGTAACAACAGGAACTGCTTTGGCAGTACGATCAAATTCAAGTTCTTCAACAAGAGCTGATTCAGTATCACGTTGCTTAGCACTGACCTCACCTTTCATTGTCCATTTCTTTTCTGCAATTGATTCTGCTTCGAGAGCAGCAATTTCCTTTTGAAGAGCTTTCTGTTGCTTTTCAAAAGTTGACATATTATTTTCATTTTCATCTTCATCTTCACCTTGATTAGATTTCTTGTAACTTTGTTCTTCATTATGGGAAAAATCATCTTCACCTATCATATCTGCCATAGCAGCATCAAAAGCTTTATCATAATCCTTTTCATCAAGATCCTTCTCTTTAAGGATCTTTTGCTTCTTACCCTTTGATGTTTTATTGGTTTTCATTTTAGAATCACCTTTGACAATTCCTTTAAAAAAATCATTATATGTGTACATTTCATCATCTTCATCATCATCATCTAAATCAGCAAATAAATCAATACCTTCACCTTCATCTTCATCATCATTTAAAGTTTCTGCATCTTCAAGAGCTAAAACTTGTTTCTTGTAGGAATCTAAATCAAAAATTTCATCGTTAAGTCCAAATTCGTCTTTCTTTGGGGCAATATCGAAATCATCATTTCCATCATTTTCTAAGTCTTCTGATTCTGAGTCCCCTTCTTCTTCTTCTTCTTCTTCCTCCTCGTCATCTTCTTCGTCTTGATCTTCTTTTTTTTCATGATCAATCGAAAGTATATCTTCTTCTTCTTCTTCTTCTTCTTCTTCTTCAAGATCTGACTCATCAATACTATCATTTTCATCTTCTTCGTCAATAATATTTTCAGAATCTTCAATTTGATCCTCTTGAAGTGAATTTAGTTCATCAATTTTATCTATTAAACCAACTTCAATAGAATCTAAAACCATTTTCACTTGAGGCCAAACTTGAGTTGCATCTAAACCATCAGTATAAATCTCATCAAGTGGACATGAACTCTTGAATGGTGATTTTAATAATGGATTAACTAACTGCTGAATTTCTGAAAATAAGTTTAAATCTTTAGATTGAAAAATCAATGCTGGATTATTTATAAGATCATCTATGTTTGTCATTATATATTTATAAGATATTTATTTGTATTGCTAAAAAAAAAAGTTGATTGCTTCACCACTATGATAACCTCAAATTATATAATAGATTTTGATCTAATTGAAATGTATCTTTAACAAATGGTGTCTGCTTCTTTGAAATTATTTTATAACATTAAAAAAAAATCTGAAAAAAAAAAAAAATGTTACAAAAAAAAATATGGAATTGCACAGCCTTGAATAAATTAAATTACCTAAGCGTGTACGGATTTTAATGTATACTATAATTTATCTAAAAGTAAAGAGAAATATCTCTTTATATATATATATATGTGATCAATTTAACACCATCATTACACAACAATTGCAGCGTATGTACTAATAATACCAAAGATCAATCCAAAAAACATTGTCAAGTAATATGGCCAAGTTCTTAGTGGTCTGACTAATTTAATATAAAATGCGCAAGGTAAAACAACACAGATCAATGAGCACAACGAAGCACCTGATAAACCGATGATTTTATCAAATTCAGGATAAATAATTGATGATATAACAAACATCAAATTAACAAATATTTTTATTCCAACCTTACTTGACTTTTGAAAAATTGTTGGACTTTTAATTTGTTGAGGTGTTAAACCAAACATGAACTCTAAAATATTTATAATTGGTAATGCATTAATTGGTGTTTTTGCAATTGGAATCATTGAAACAAAACAAGAAATAGCCAGATAAACAAATGATGGGTAACCAGTAGTTAAAACAACAGATTTAGTAATTTCATTTAAAATACCGGCACCAAACATAATAAATCCAATTAATGCCATTGATGTATCAGCAAAGAATCCAATTCCATAGGTAATAGTAAGACAACGCTTAAATTTGTGTGGTTGTGATAAATCAGCTTTTAGAGCAGGGAAAAGAGAATGAGAACCAAAAGGACCAAGAATGATACCATATGACATACACATTTCAAGGATTGAAGGAGGATATAAATTTGTAAATGCTGGATCAATAAGAGATCCAGGCGCTGTTTGTTTTATTAGACCACAAAATAAGATCAAAAAAACTAATGAAATTGTTGATATGATACCTAAAAGAGAAATAGTTGACAAGACTCTGAGTGATAAAAATGAAAATGGTGTAAGAATAACAAATCCAATCCATTTGAAAGCATTTAATGAAATTTCGGGAAATATAGCATGTAATGAATCAGCAAATAAAACAAATAAAGAAACTCCAACACCGCAAAGTTCAACAGTGAAAAGAATTGAAATTAATATACGACCTTTTGGTCCAAATGCTTTATATCCTAAATCAGCATATGTGCAAAGTGTTGGATCTGTATCCATGCAATCAGATAATAATGTTGCAGTCCAATAAGTGATTACGACCGAATAAATTAAAAAAATAACACCAAATATCCAACCAGCGTGGGTCATTGCCTTTGATAAAGCAAGAAGACCTATACCAATTAACACATTTATGGCATTAAATATAGTTTGTGACACAGTAGATTGAGGAGCAACCATGGTAAGCATCTTCCCATCGTGGGTATCAACTTGTCTTAAAAATATAGATTCAGTATCATGGGATATCACTCTAGATAAAGCATTACCAATAGGAATCATTGTAGAAGCCATGGAAGGTTGTCTAGAATGAACAAAATCTTTAAAAGTATAATCTCTAAATGAATGTCCTTCATCAATTGCTTCATCAAAAGTTGAATGATTTAATGAAGAAGCAATGTTGTCAATAGATGGACGAGTGCCCAACACTGTAGAAATTTTTCTTCCCATTGGAGAAGGCATGAATGTATCTGGATCAATTAACTCTTCATCATCTTTAAATAAAGATCTTGTGACATTAGGACGTGGATCAATTGATAAAGTTCTAAAAGATTGAGCTCTTTGGTAAGATGAAGCAAATCCAGATATTACAGAATTTTGAAAGGAGGGCTTCTGATTCATACCTCTTTCAGGAATTGGAATAGTCATATAACCATGCTTTTTTGGAGAGGCCTTGGCCAACGGTGAATATGGAGTGGGTAAATCCCCCATTTGACTTGTTTTATTGTGACTTAATTCAACTTTTTATTCAATTTTGTGTTGTGTTGTGGTTTTCAGCAAGTGTCGGTTTTCATTTTTTCATTATACCAGAGATGAGAATGAGAGATAAGAGAAAACGACGCAAGCAAGATAAGGGAGTGTTGATTTTCAAAAAACTGGACAATAAATAGTATTCATTTGAGTTGAGAAGAAATTGTATAAAATATTAAATAACTAGTGAATAGACACATTAAATGGGAGTCTTTTAAAAACTTTTTAATCTTTTATATATATTGTTTTTGCTGTACTTTATAATAATAAACTTCCAATTTACGGAAGGAAAGGTTATCGGCTGTAATAACTGTATTGCATATGTAAATTATTGTTATAGAATATTGTAAAAGGGTTAACATCTTAGCAATCATATCAAATCATTTTGGTTTTAGTCTTAGTCTTTAGTTTTAATTTCAATGTGTCTATTTCTTTTCATGAACAGATCCAAAATTTCTCTTTTGATTCACATTAGCCATATTTAAAGTTCTTAACTCATTATTCAAATAACATGTATATGAATATTGGTCATAGGGATTATATAATTCACGTTTAATTGGTTAAGTAAATAATCGAAGTGTTAAATTGTTTCACTTCGATTACGTAATTTCTCAACAAATTCAAATTGTTCACTTTTCTTTTGAGATTTCAGTGATTTTTGTCAATATAACAACTTTTGGAGAGTAGTTGACTATATTACAATAGGTATCATGAACTGTTTCGCCGTGGTACTAGCATGGTTGGCTATCATTGATATATCAACAGCATACGCTATTCATGGAATCCCATTTCCTACAGAGAAAACAACGGTCGAGCCTTCCAGATCAACTTTTTTAAGAACAACAACAACATCATATTTAGATGATTCTCTTCATTTGAACAAAAGGGAACCTAGAAGAAAGGCAGTTGTCAATAAAGAATGGTTGAAAGATGAATCAGAAAAAGTTCATGGAACAGAGTCTGATCCATTACCTGGTGCATGGATTAGAACAATTTATGGTACAGTTAAGGAAGTTGTTACACCGTATGCTATTGGTGGTGTCACATTTGCAACAAAGCCACCTGAAACTACAGATGGTTTAGAGCCATGGATATCTTTTAATAAAGATGGACTGCCTAAAACTATTAAACCAAAGATGAAAAATGGTGAAATTAAAAATGGTTACCCAGATGTTAAAACTTATTTTCAAACAGCTACTACTATTATTCATCATCAAGATGATATTCAGGCACATAACCTTGGTAAAGATGAAACTGTTACTGAAGTTAATATGATTGAAGAAGATGATACCTATATTTCACTTAGTCCCTTAATGCGTTGTACACCAGATTTTTATTTCAAACGTGGAAATGCAAATTCAGAATCATCAGAACCTTTTTGTTTCCCACATGATCATCAAAAAATGAGGATTGGTAAAACATACTTTATGTCATGGTTCAGTAGATATTTTGAAGATGCTACAAATGTTAGAGTTCATTACGGGTATATAAAAGAATCAGCAATGAACAAAGGATTTGACAAAAGTTTCAAAAAGAGAGATTTATCTGTTGAAAAGAGAGCTTTAATTGGTGTAGACCCAAATGCACCATTAAGAGGATCAAAGGCAACTTTAGAAGAAATCAATAAAGACATCACTTTTCAAGGTGATGTTTATGGTGCTTTTTATTCTTCTGAATGGTTTGAAAATAGAAAAGGATATTTTCCAATTCAAGTTGATAAAAAATGGCTACGTGGTGATTACTATAAGCGTGTCATAATGGCAATTCAACCAGATAATGTTCCAGATGATGAATTTGATTTTTTGGAAGCAGCTCATCTTTATGCAACTTTCCAAATCACTGAATCAGTTGGAAAAAATACAAAAGAAAGTAGAAGAATTAGAGATCAAGGTGGAAATGATGACGATTTTTATTATATCATCATTTCAATTCCAACCATTATTGTGATAACCGTTTTGGTTGTTTACTTATTTTATTACTATAACATGAAAAATCTTGGATTGGGAAAGATAAGAAAGCCTAAGAGAAGTAGATTTGGAAATTCGGGTCAATATGATCTTCCAACATCAATCTCTAACATTCATAAACCTGATGGTTTAAAGAAAGCATAAACGAATACTTTTCAATGTATGTCTCCCAGTGTTCGTGTCGTTGTTGCTTACTCAAAAACTTTTTTTTTTTCATTCTTGCATTATTTTTTTAAAATTCATCAAGTTTATTACAATATAATATAATATAGAATACAATTATCAATTTTCCCTTATTTTTGCTTTTTTATATTCGAAAATAGAAAAATGAATAAATACTAATTGCATCTATTGAAAAGTGAAGATTTATTATTTCTCTACAATCAAACACTAGACCCAAATGGTGCAATATTAAATAGAGATTTAAAAGACTTTCTTGTATCATTCCTAACAGCAAGAAAGTCAGATACTACTCTTACATTTTCCTAATAAGGGACAAAAACATCATAAAATTTTATTAAATATTTAAAGTAAACTTAATGAGCGTCTTACGTAATTATATGTATTTTGGGTGAGAGATATTTATTTGTCATTATTTTTTCTTTTGACTTCTTTATTATAAATAAAGTAAAAAGAAAAAAGCATCAAACCTACAAGTCTAGTAAACCAATATGGATGCAGCAACGTTATTAGAGCAATATACTTATGACACGACGAATCTCCCCAGTGAATTGAATTTTTTGATGGGAGAACTTCAACTTATTGATGTACAATGTCAGTCCAAATTAGATGAAATTGAAACTCTAGAGCAGCAGTTAGCAAAATTTGCTAAACAAGTGACTACACATCCTAAAGAAGAGTCAGTCATTATAAAATTACATTCTCTATACGATGAAGTAAAGCAAATCCAAGAAAAGAAACAACTGATTTCAAATACTGCATTGTGGGGCGTAGCTAAGCACATGAAAAGATTACAACATGATATAGATGAACTAAATCGAAAGGGATTGATTGAAGGATGGGAAGAGCTTAATACTGAACCTGATGAGATAATTGGAATAAATCCAAAACCACGTAAACATTCCCGAAGAAGAGAATCATTGGCTGATCTTGATGTGGTGTTAAAGGAAGAGGAATTTTCAAATGAGGATGTTGAAGACGTTACTTCTAGAATGGCATCTTCAAGTATTGATAGAGAGCGTTTAACCATTAAAAGAGCATCAAGAAGTGCTACTCCGCTTTTTGATACTGATGATGACTCGATAAATAAACAGATTCCAACGAATCGTAGAAGAGATGTAACCGTTGGTAGTGTTGTTAGAGCTCCACCCAGGAGAAATGGAAGATCAAATTCAAGACGAGGTCCTGATGATGATGGTGATGGTGAAAATGAAGACGATGAGCTTTATTGCTATTGTCAACAAGTATCATTTGGTGCCATGGTTGCCTGTGATAATCCACAATGTAAACATGAGTGGTTCCATTACGGCTGCGTGGGACTAAAGGCTCCACCAGATGGCATTTGGTTTTGTCCAGACTGTAGTAAAGAGAGAGCCAATAGAAAAGAAAAAAAAAGGAAGTAAATTCATTTGTTTTACGTCTTTTTTTGTATAATAGTATTCCTGTAATGAATTGTGAGTTATATAAAAGATTTATATTATTAAACAACTTTCATATATATATATATACATTAAACATTATAACGGCCAATTGTATGGTTTGTTACCTCCTCTGAAATACAGAACAAGAAACAATAATATAATAAATATAGTAATGAGAACATCAACTCTAAAATTTTCCGTAAGCTTATCAAACGAGCCTGATGGTTTTATAGTTGTGACATATATATCCCCTGATATAGAAATCAAATAAGACGTACTCTCTAATAAAGTTGGAACACTAATAATTTGTTGGTTGGAATCGAACATTAACTTGTAACCACGACTCAATTTTTGTTTTGGGGATAAATTGATAACGGGATCATATTGTAAAAAATGCTTGATCTCACTATAATATTGAAAATCTAAGATTGAAATGGGATTTGCTGGAGTATTAAAATTTCCAATTATACCTCCACGACGGCCATCAACAAAAACTTTTGGAATCAAGTAAATAGAACCCCCTGAGTAAATGACAATGGCCTTTTGTGCTATGTTGTGGATCGTTTCCGATATAACCATGGAATCAACAACAGCCGGAATAATAAATGATTGAATAGCAAAGGCAGGTCGTGGGATATCAAATTTTGATTTTTCATGAAGCAAATGATTCACGGTTCTTACATCTGGCTTTAAAGATTCAAACAAATCAATAGTAGTAACGACTGATTCATCTCCTAAGTCATTAGCTGTTAATAAAATAATAAAATTTTCTTCAAATACAGCATGAACTTTCGATAATGGGCCTGAGTATGATTTTTGCCAAATACCTAGAACTTCTCCTGTACTAATTCTAACTAGTCTTACTATTATTTCTTGAGTGATACTATTATATGAAACGGCAACCTTTGTATTTGGAATCAAATATTTATGAAGTACTTTTCTGTTTGGTAATGTTATGACAGGTTGAGCAACTCTATCATTTTGGTATGACCTTGCTATGAATTTGATAAATTCTTCTGAGTCTTGCAAAATTAAATTCCATGTGACATCATATTCACCTTCATTGTAAATATATCCAGTAACTTTCCCATCCTCATATTTGGTTGAATAAATTTCAGTTTCTTCGGATAGGACTAAATCATCATCAAGAGTTTTTATGACATGAAAATTTTGGAATTCTTGTTCAACCGGGACTAGTATGCCGGTTTCAAGATTAACAGAGTAAATCAAACTATTGATAGAAACATATAATTGATCATTAAAGTTAAATAGTTTATCAATTGTTTGAGATGGAAAAAAAGTTTTAATAAGTTGATTTGAGCCATCGGTATGTTTGAAAAGATCGAAGACACCAATTTGATTACTTTTAGTTAAAACAATCAATTGTTTGATAAAACCAAATTGTGCATCATAGTTCAATTGATAGTCTGATCTATTTATTAGACTATTAAAGTTATGCTTAAGTCTCTTAAAATATGAAGAAATAAAATTACCAGTATGCTCATAAATAAAATCATTGAAAGTTAATGATGTTTCAACTTTTGGTGTATATGTAACGACATCTTTAATATATGCAAATGATTGGTTTGATGTCCATAACAATTTTCCGTTTAAATAACATTCGATTATATCATTATTAGATACGACTATTAAATAAAAATCAATTCCAGTATCAGCTGCTAAGTATTGATGATTTGAACAATTTATTAAACTTTTTGGTATTTCATAAGTTTGTAAATAAACATCCTCTGATAAATATGTATTAAAAATTGTTGTATTTTCTAATGAATTTATTATAACGAATTCATTGAATTGTTCAAAAGTATCAATTGGAGTAGCAATCATCTTTGAAAGCGATTGAGATGTAGATATTATACCATTTCCAGAATCAGTCTTTTCAAAAGAACTAGTTTTTGAATCAAATGTAAAAATTTGTTGATTTTCACATATATATGAAAATTTTAAAAGAGATTCAAAATGCATATCTTTAATTGAACAATAAGGAATGTTTAGCCAATTATTATTGAAATTTATAGAATGAAATACTTTTCTAGAATTATATTCAATAAAAGTAAATAAAGTATTAGTCAACCCATGAAATTCAAATTTTGCATTAATAATTTTCTCTGAAAATGATTCTAATTTTTTTACAGAATTTGTCTTTAAATCAATTGAAAGAATTTCATATGATGAAGCTAAATATAATTTATCTTTTATTAAATTCATTGAAAGTATATTGTTATCAAAAGTAAATGATTTTTCAAGGAAAAGTCCATGAGAAAGATTCCAAATGGTGAGACTATTACTGAATTTGTTAACGAATGTAGATTCATCAACTTTTAAAATCTCTACATCATGTACATAATGATCAAGTTCTGTTTCAAACTTAAACCTATTAATAAGTTCTCCATTAGTAATATTAAGAACTGCAAGTATAGATAAATCAGTAAATACAATTAATTTGTCATCTACCAACTCAGATGAAATTGGAAGACCAATGCCGGCATATTGCCAGTCGGGTAAAACAGGTTTACTAGCAGTCAATGATCCAAACCCAAAGATCAGTAATAACCATAAACGAATTCCCATGGTCCTGTGTTTAACCTTAATTAAGCCTATAAACTAAATCTAAAATATAAAATCATACAGAAGTTGCTGATGAATTTCTTTAGAACTCTTTTCAACCCGCGTGGGGGCCGAAATGTGTGGTGGTTAAATTATAAAATTAAAGGCAGAGAAAAAAAGGACTTATCGATTTATAAGGGCCTCACGTGAGAGGTCAATTTTAACTCAATTGTGAACCAAACACTGCAGAAGATTTTATAGAGTGTTATTATTAATATCAATACAATGCCTCTTGAAAGTTTTGGCAGCTTGAAAAAGGCAGTGTCTCATCTCCATTTACGAAATCATGATGATACAAAAGATATTAACAATCGCAAACATAACAATAATATTCAACCACGAAAACAGATCATGAACTATAGCCCTTATGGTATAGATAAACTTGAAGCCCAAATGTCACATTTGCTTCATGATAAGACAAACAAACAAAAGGGATTACCATTCCCTTTAGAAAATCCAAATGATTATTTACCGGAGATTTTACATCAATCTATTGAATCATTCCATGCTAAATATCGAAATTTAGAAAGTGACTTTATTGGTGATGGTGGTTCTGCAACTGTTAGAAAAGTAAAGTTACATTATCCTCATCATCATTTACATCACCACCCTCATTTTAATCACTTTCACCCATCCACTGATAGTCTCGAAAGTACAGAAAATGATAACTTGCAAAGTTCAAATGATCAAATCTTTGCTTTGAAAAATTTTGCATTATTTGACAAAGAAGAACCCCAAAATTATTATAAAAGAATTTCAACTGAGTTCATCATTACAAAAAGTTTGCATCACCTTCATATAATTAAAGTACATGAGCTTTTGAAAATTGATTTAGAGTTACCACGTTTATGGGGGATGATAATGGACTTTTATCCTGGTGAATTATATAAGGTTATTAAATCACCTAAATGGAAATTCACAGAATTTAAAGAAAAATTATGTTATTTCAAACAAGTTTGTTTGGGAGTGAAATACATTCATGAACAAGATATTTGTCATTTAGATATAAAACCTGAAAATATCCTTATTTCTTCTAATGGAATTCTAAAAATAACAGATTTTGGTTGTTCTGTTGTAGGTCATGAAGACCATGGTAATTTTGATTCCCCGTTAATACTTTATGATAAATTACTTGGTACTGCACCATATCAACCACCAGAAGTTAGTCAATATAAGTCAGTTTTCAAAAGTTCACGTAAGAAATATTGCCCTTTCAAATTTGATTATTATTCGTTGGGAGTTTTATTATTTGTTATTGTTAGTGGGAAAACACCATTTTTGGAATCAAAGAAAGATGATTTATATTTCAAGGAATTTGTTGATGATTATACAGCATTTTCTGAACTTCATCCAAATATTTATGAACTTGAAAGTGAAATTTATCCGCATTTACAATTTAGTAGATTTGCAAACCCATATTCTCATGATCCTTCTTGGGTTAAAATATGGTGGAGATTTTGTGATCCTAATCCAGATAAAAGATTAACATTAAAAGAACTTTTTAAAATTAAATGGTTTCAAAATATTGAGATTTGTATTGATGAAATTGAATATGAATGCAATTTTTTTCTTCGTGATATGAGTAAATATGATATCAATTTTAATGTTGAATATTGTAAAGAAGATGGAATAGAGAAAATCCATAGACATAAAGGAGGTGGAAGGAGTAATTCATTTAATAAAACTAGAAAGAGAGCAAAAACATTTTCAATAGGAGAAATTCTGACTTTAGAGCATGATTCTTCATCTTTATCATTTTCAAGTTCTAATCAAAATTGTGAAGAATTTACACAACAATCAGAAAAGGTTAAAATGATTGAGGAATATTCAACAAATGAATCACGGAATGATATTAGTAGTGATGGAATTTCAGATAATAACGATAGAGAAAGCAATGTTTCATCTGTTTTACCATCAAGGTATCAATCTCAAATTTCTAGACACCAAATGACATTTTATATACCAAAAGAATCAGAAACTGAAAAATCTTTTGGAGATCAAAACCCTAAATATTTCATGATTTGTGATGTACCTGACATAATATCTAGTGTTTCAAATGTGTGTGCACATGAGCATCTTCTATGAATGACTACTCATAGAGATAATATGTATACATATAATATAATATAATATAATAATAGAGTTGCATTCAATAAAGTTTAGTTCAAATCAGTACTTATCATTTAAATTGATTCTGGTATTGCCCAATTATTTAATAATATTTATGTAGTATAATCATCTAATGATTATATTATTACTTACCCTATGTGATGTAGGGTAAGTAATAATATAATCTGTATGACAACCATTCTACTTAATTATTAACAAACCCATTCATAGTGTCTAGGCAGTCAACAGTTTCTTTCTCTCGCGTTCAAGTCTTTATTTTGAAAAAAAAAGCGTGTGTGAATTTTGTGCTTTTCTTTCATATTATTGATGAGAACAAAAAGGTAAAAGAGTCAGTAGAGTTAGGGGAATATCTACATAAAAAGTGTAAAAATGGATTTGAAGAATCTAATGTTTAATGATGAGCCATTGAAGCAGGGGCAAGCTTTACCGCATAATCAATCACCCCAACAGCGACTGTCTATTCATTCTCTGGTAAATGACGGTGAAGATATTCCGTCACCAGGTTTTAATTCATCTAATTCACAACCTTTGATTCAACAAAAACTGAATGTCACATCTTCATTAACGGTTGATTCTGATTTATTAAAAAAAGTTGATGAAGATAAAAATAATGATGAAAATAACTTTTCAGAAGAGGACACAGTGGGCGAAACTATTGACAAGGAACCAATTCCTACAACACATTCCGAACATTTAAACGGAGAAACTGCCGATACAAGAGGAAGTAAGAAAGAACAAGAAGGAGAAAGTGAAACAAATAAAGGGTTTTTGAAACCATCAATAACAAGTTCTACAATGAAACCACCAAAAGAAATTATTCAAAAACAACTAGAAAAGCTTCAAGAACTGAGTAAAAAAGAAGATATTGAATATGAAATTGATGGTAAACCAAAAAGGTATAAATTGAAACCTGTTTGGGCTCGTGATTATGTTCCACAGATGAGAAAAAATAATATTGGTGAAGGAATCAAAAGTGTTTTCGATGATGTTCAAGGGTTGAGTGTTTCAAGACTTTCTGTTCCATCAATTAGTGGGTCTGTTCCAAGAGATGATTTTAATAAATTGGTTACAGACTGGATTTGGGCAAATATCGAAGGAGTTAAAAGAACTTATGCAGACGTACCAAATATTACAGAATATATTGAATTAGAACTTAAAGTTGGTCATATTATTGATAAAGTTAATGATAGAAGAATTGCTTTACCTGTTAGTACTGAAGCAATCATTTCAATTGATTATTATAATCAGGATTGTATGTTCAGACCTGGTGTTTTACTACCAGAATTTAAAATGGCGCAAGATATTTTAGAAACCTTCACAGCCGAATCTAATGAAGCAGGTCCTGCATCAAGTTCTAAAACAAACAAGAGAGGAAAGTTTGTTGTAGAAAAGTTACATGTGATGGATATGATCGCAAGTGAGGTTAGTCGAAATAGTAAACCAAGTTCGACTAGAGTTACATTGGATGTGAAAACAAAACGACGTATGTCCAGTATTCAAAAGCAACGTATAAATGATTTATTTTTATTTTTCCCAAATACACATTTTGATTTAAGACTTACAATGTCATTAGAATTGCCAGTTGAAATGAATGATGCCTCATTTGCAAGTTTTAAACCTAAAGTTTCATTGGAAAGGGAAAAGGATCGTATCAGTTATATTCATCAAGCAACCGCCACTAGAGTTGACATGACTAAAGTGAGAGAAAGAAATAGTAAATTGTCTAAGTATGAAATCGAACTTGAAATGAATACTCATTCATTGCTCAGAAGTATTAAAAAGGTCAATGAAGACCCGTTGTTATTTCCTGATTTGGTGCAGGCATTTTTAGATAATGCTCGTATATTAACAAGAAAAATGAGTCCTTAAAATTAACTTGTCCTATGTATATATAATGTGAAAATGTATCTCTTTTTAAATTTTTTAATTTTAACGGTTTACTCTTTCATTTTCAAACTTCTCTGAAAACGAAAGTAAATTGCGAAAACCTCAAAAAACAATATTTTTTGACTGTTTATGATTTTTTTTTCATTCGTAAAAACTACACGTGTGAGCTTTGTTGAAGGGATATTTTATTATCATTTCTTTACTTTGTCATTTGTTCTAAGCATTGGCATTTCATTTTACATTTAGATTTTATCAATTAAAAAGAAATGAATCTTGTATATATGGTTTTGGCTGTTCTAACATTATTAATTATATTGTATTCATTGATTTGGATTTTTACTAAAACACCAAGACGTGCATTTCCGTCAGAATTAACATTCAAAACAAATGATTTACAACCGAATCACGATTTGCCAGCATTTAATAGCCTACCTTCTGATGGTATTATATTATCTGTTGTAATCCCATGTTATAACGAGAAAGATAGATTAAAAGTCATGCTTGATGAAGCGATTAACCATTTAAATTTAAAATTTGGTAAGAGTTATTATGAAA
>JAJLVG010000027.1:3107-26862 GCA_030564585.1 Martiniozyma abietophila
TGTTAAGTCCTGATATTATATATGAAACTGTGGAAGGTGGTGCTTTCAACTTGCTAAGGTCAAGAGAAACTGATTTTTCATTTAGTGCTGCGAAACCTTCTTTCAATTCATCTAATGTATATACCTTAGATGAATATTCTGTTAGTTGAATCATTAGTGAATTGATTTTATATTTGTTAGCTAAGATTTTTAATAATGAATGATTACTGAAAGGAATAGAAATACCTAAAGATTCAATATTTTCAAACATTCTTAACCACGAACCAGAAGTGAGAGACCATTCATCTTCACGATTAACACCATTTAACACTTTTAAATTCCTGAATATATTTCTTAATTTAGAATCTGTTTCAGTTTCAGATTCCAATCTCAAATAGTCTAAAGGCATATAACCTAGAGACAAACTTTTCAAGTTCTCATTGAAATTGATAATTTCAATACACTCATCAACGGTCACTGATGAAAGTTGTAAATCAAGTGATTTAAGAGATTGATTGGTATCGAAAGAGTTAAAATACCATTTCAAAATAGGTTTTACTTTCAATTTTAAAACTTTTAATAGATCTTGTTAGATTTGTTAAAGATTGTTCAACTGGATCTACTGATAAATCGACTAAATCTTCGGTCAATTTTTCAATACTGTCATCACCGGTGATATATTCAATATTTATATCAATGATATTTGGACAAATCCATAAAATATTACTCAGATATCCAGTCAGGGAACTTCCACCTGGGAGTATATAAAAATCAATCTTTTGAGTTTTACTGAATAAATCCCATCCATGAACAATTGAAAGATCAAAAGATGGTTCAAGTAATTCTTTTGAATTCAATTTGAAGTCAAATAACTCAATATCATATTTTAAAAGGATTTTTACTAAATATAAGTTTATAGACTTTTTCAATATCACATGCTTAATCTTCTTTGGATGGTTACCATTCCAAGACTTTAAAAATAAATTTAGACTGCTGACTTGTTCAACAGTAGTCAGAGTTTGTAAATTTAATGTTATATTTGCCAAATTTGAACAATTTATGTATTCTTTCCATTGCTTACACACATTCCTACAATAAAGGATACTTAGTGAATCGAGTTCATCCTCTGTTGAAAAATTCTCAAATATTAAATCTAATATTTCAAAAGGGGCTGATCCAATATCATTCTTAAGCATTTGCTGAATTGAGTTGTATAAATGAAAAAAAAAAGGTTTTTACAGTATTTTGGAATACAAAATGATTCCAAAAGTTCATATTCGAAAATGAAATGAAATCCCCCAAGAAATAACCCGTGCACCACAAGACGCGTCTGTTTAAATTTTTTAAAAACTTTTTAATTTGTTTTCGTTTTAAAAAAAAAAGATTAAGAAACAAACCACAAACTTGTGAAAGATAGCATTCTTAACGCGTTTCATTGAAGTGGTCCTTTGATAATGGCTAGACCTAGTGCCATTTATAGGTCATCTGCAGCCAATTTATCATTGGTTCGTAGTAAATACAAATTTCCAATTCTTGATTATTCTGAATTAGTTGATTTATTTCAAACAATGGAATTTGATGTTTCAGAACAAATTTTAATGAAACCAACATCAGGATTCATGAAATCTTTAATTGAACAAATAATGGATAAATTTTTATATGTGTCGCCTTATTCAATAAGGACAAAAATTGATCAAATTGAAAATAATGAAAATGATAATTTAAAATCTTCTTTAAATATTGTCGTTGGTCAAAGAATTATGTATAAATTTTTATGTGATTGTGGAGTTGATGATTTTAGTATAAAAGATGTTGCAAAACCTGAACCAACAAGAGTTCGAATTATATTAAGTGCATTGATTAATTATGCTAGATTTAGAGAAGAAAGAATGAGTGATTGTGATGATTTATTAAATGAAAATGATAATATATTAAATCAATATAGAGAATTGAATAAAAGGAATCATGATTTACATGAACAAATTGAATCACTGAATAAACAAGTATTAAATGACGGTTTATCATTTGAAGAAATAAATAATCAAAATCAAGAATTAGAAAATAAACTAATAGAGTTGAAAAGTATTCAAGAAGAATTGACATTTGAACATGAAAAATATAGAGCAACTAAATCTAGTTTAGTCAAAGAATTAGAAAATCAAAGTGCTTTATATATAGAAACTGAAAAAGATTTAGAACGTATTCGACCTTACATAAAAGAATCTCCAGAATCTGTTAAAGAATTAATTCAAAAGATGAAAGAATCTGAAATACGTGAACAACAAAATTTAGATTTATTGGAAAAGAAATCAAGGGATATATCGGTTTCAATACAGTCATTTCAAGTTCTTTTACAAGATTTCAATAATCTGACAAGATTATTAGATGATCTTTATGAAGAAGCTGCACGCCATGATAATTATGATAATAAATTAAAAACCATTAAATCCGAAATTTCAGAAACAGAAGAAGAAGTTAATGAATTCACAAGGAAAGTCACTCAAATTGAACGTCAAATCAAACATAATGAAGAAAGACTCACAAAATTGAATAGTTTTTATAAAGAAAAGATGGAATCATATGAAAAGAAGATCATTGCTCAATCAGTAGAATTCGCCGAGCTTAAATCTAAAAGGAATAAAGAAGAAGTTGACTTAGTTGAAAAGGAAGCTCAAATTAGTAATTGGGAACACCAAATATCAGAGTTGGATAGAACATGGGAGATGGAATGTAAAGATGCTAATTTTGCACTTGAAAAGCTAAATGCTCAGGTTTCACTTTACGTTTCTGAGATGACCAAGAAGATAGAAGAAGCTCGCAAAAATCTTTCTATTGAATAGCCTTCATATAGGTATTTTTGTTATTATCATGTATTTGTATCTGTTTGTATAAAATTGTAATTTTAGTTTACTTTGATGTTAATCTCTACTTGAAAATTAATAGAAAATTCAAAAAAATGATGATAGTTAACTTAAATAATATTTTTACCAGAATCTTTCTTTATCTTAAAAAAAAGTAAAGGATATCAGACTTAATAACAAAAATGGCCAAGTCACAACCCTCTCAACTATTTTCACAGTCACAGAGGTCAAAGAAAGGGAGGTCATCCCTCAATCATACACACCTACCTCCATTATATGGTGTTTATCTACTTCAATCAATCCCACATCCTAATTCATATTATATTGGATCGACACCTGATCCAGTAAGAAGGTTACGACAACATAACGGTATATTAACAAAAGGAGGAGCATATAGAACAAAGAGGACAGGGACTAGACCATGGAAAATGGCATTGTATGTATGTGGGTTCCCAAGTAAAATATCAGCTTTACAATTTGAGCATGCTTGGCAACATTTTGATAAAACTAGATATTTAAATGATAAAAGTTTAATGAAAAGGAAAAGATTTACTAATAAGTTCAGTTATACTAATGAGTCAACATCTTGGATACCTAGTAACTCAAAAACGAAGTCAACAAGTAGTCATAGTGCAGGTGGTAAAACAATTAAACAGAAGCTGCTTAACTGTTCTAGATTATTAACGTGTCCAGGTTTTAACCGACTTGGATTGAGATTACAAATATTTGATCAACAAATATGGACAGTTTGGAAAGATGTAAATGAACCTGGAGAAGTTGAAAACTTTGATATTAGTATAGAACTAAGGTTCAGTGAGTTAGATTGTGATCAGCTTTCCAATTCAGATGCAAATGATCCGTTTGCAGGTGGAAACTATGAACAACTGAAAGTTTTCATGGATTCAGAAAATGAATGGCAAAATGTGTATTTTGAAAAGTCAATAGAAACTTGGACTGATTCCACAAATAAATCTTGTGCTTTATGTTTTAATAATATATTGGTAGAAGAACCATTACCAGAAACTCAAAGTAAATTTTGGAGCCAAAACTTAAAAATACCCCAACATGTTTGTTTTTGTATTGATTCAAAATGCTGTTCAATTTTTCATCTAGATTGTCTTTATAAACATATGCTTTCTACCAGCTTTGATTCAGAAAATAATAATAATGAAATTACTAGCCATGTGATTCCAGTGAAAGGTGAATGTCCTTCTTGCAAAACAGTTAATAAATGGAATTCAATTGTTCGGAATGCTTTGATGTTAGAACACAAAGGTAAACTACAAATTCAAATCAATACTGCTCACTAATATTTTCCAAGCATCAAATTCTTTTTTTTAGTTATATATGTTATAAATATATAAAAGATGATTTTAAATACATGACATTATTACAAGATAAATATAAATCACTGTATTTCATGAAAGTAGTTATATTTTGAAACAAAATCACTTTCTTCTTTTAGCATTAGTTTCATTTTTTTTAAAGCTGGAATTACCTTTCTTACTTTTGACTTTCTCAGCTTTTTTATTGATTTGACTCTTAGATTCAACTTCAGCAGATTTAGTAAAAAAATTACCAAAAATTGCCACTAAGAAGCTCCAAAGAGCCATGACAGTACCTAAAGTACCAGTGATGACCATAGAAAACCAAAATGCTTCACCAGGTCTTTCAAGAATAGTTTCAATTGGCTTTTCAATAAGTTTAATAAAATACATTTGAAATTCAACAATGAATTCTTCAATAGCTAGTGTGATTATATTAAAAATTTCTTGGATGAGTTGAAGAGGAGTAAAATCATCAGTTATAGAAAATGATTTGTCTTTTTTATCTTGTGAATTGATCAAATGATCAGCATTATGTTTTAATTTTTCTTCTTCTTCATTTTTTTCTTTCATTAATGATTTGTGAAGTTCAACTTCTGCTTCTATCTTTGGAACGAATGTTTTATTACCAATAGATTCTGCTTCTGAAATGTAATGTCCGAGATAAAAGTTATCAAATACGATACCTTCATCCATAGTCCATATATCCAAACCAATACCTGCAATATCTGATAAAGATTTTAAGATATTAGAATTCGAATCATTTTCAGTAAATTCAGGATTTTTAATTTGATTTGGTTTCCATGTTCCTTTGTAATTTGGATTTTTTATAGTTGGTGGATTCCATTTTCCTTTATAATTTGGGTTTTTAATCATTGGATGGAACCATTCACCACAACCGTGGAGTAAGCAATCTGGATTATCAATCAACGGAGTTTCCCAAGGACCATCCTCTTCATCATCCCAATCTTCAGGTTTTGATGCATTCGGATCAAGTAACTTCTTTTCAGCATTAACATCCCAATCATCAGGAATAGTTGCATTAGGATCAAGAATGAAGTATGAAGCCTTTTCATCCCAATCATCAGGCTTTGAAGCATTAGGATCAATGATATATTCATCATAAACCCAATCATCTGGTTTATAATCTTGAGGATCATCAATAAATTCAGGTATTGAACCAGATTTAAAATCAAAGTCTTCAATATTTAAGAGATTACCAGCACGAATGATATCACCATTTATTCTAATTTCAAATTCACCATTTTGATGAATTATAAGAGTATAAAGTGTTGTTAAAATATCAGTTCTTGCAGCTGGAGGATTTTTTAAATGATGTTCTCCGCCATCATTAGTTTTAATTATTAAATGAATTTTATTTTCTGATCCACATTTATCAGGACCAAACATTATAACATAAGGAGTTTCATCACTAAATTCTTGACCATTATGAAGTCCTTTTATAGTAACATTTTCTTGAGAATCATCAGCAAGAAGTAATTTAACATATGCACCACTACAAGTTAACCCATTTTGAAATTTAACTTCATATTGCATTACAAAATCATTATTATTAGAACCAGTTTTAAAAATTTGTGGTAAAAGTCTACTAATTCCATGTAATCTTGCCTCATTTAAAGTAATTAAACCTTTATCATTTTTAATTGTTAATTGATCAGCTTCAGAAATTTTCCATTCACCCGTATAAGCTAATTGACCATCAGATTTAATTGATCTTGAAATTTTCCAAGGATTACTTTGATCAATACCTAAATAATCAAAAGGTTCATAAAATGAATCATTTTCCAAAGAGGCTGAATATTTAATATAATTTTTTGGAGTAAAATCAGCACTAACCAATGTAGTTAAAATAGAAGCAAGGAATATATGTGACAAGACCATTATTGTGATAACTAGTTAAATTACAAAATATAATTTGAACTTTTTAAAAAGTGGGAAAGAGCTGAATAAAGTTTCAAATATATGATATTTTTCTCGAATAAAAAATGGTTTTGACAGTGTGGTGGTGGTGGTGGTGGTGGTGGTGTGCTCATTTGGTTCAATGCTTTACGTTTTAGACTTTATAGATAAAAAGGTATTAATAATTGATAGAGATAAAAAAATAACAGTATATAAAGAGTATTGACTACATATGATATAAAAGAATTAACACAATAAAAAAAAAGAAAATGAATGTTTGCTTTATCATTCCATATAAGTTACAATCAAACAATCGAATTAGGATCATTGAATGGATTAAGAGCAGAATTATAAGTGATTAATTCATTATCATCATCAAATGGAGAATCTTTAGTATATTCTGCTAATCTTTCATCAATTGAATTATCATTTTCTAAATTATTCATTTGAATATTTGATTGATCTTTTGACTTTTTTACTATAGATTGATATAAAGTACGCCTTGTAAGAATGTAAATAGCAGAACTGAAAAGTAAAAAAATGAGAATAGAAGCAAATAGAATTATTAAGATTTTTGGGTTGTTATCATATTTTGATTTAGGTTGTGCTGATACATTAGTTTGGTTTATACTATTATTTGATAAAGTAGACGATTTAATGTTATTTGCTAGTTCTGTATTATTCATGATTTTGTTGTTTATTAAACAGTAAATATATTTAATAAGAATGAATTAAATTTCTACTTAACAAAGAAACAATAATTAAAAAGGAAGACAGAGCTCATGTTATTATATATATATGTACATATATGTGTGTTTTGTATTCAGAACAGAACATGTATTATTGAAAGATTACATAATCATACAATTAAGAGAGCAACATGAAGTCACGTGCAATTTTATTTTCCAGTATTTAAATCCATATGGAAAATGTGTCAGTGGTCTTTCCATCAGTAGAACTAAACCGAATAAATGCATTTTTAATCATTTGTATCGACTATTATTTTTGAATAGTACCAATATTACAAGAATATATTATATAAAGCTAAATATGTAAAAAAGGGATATGAGAGCTTTCCCAACTTTAAAAAAGGAAAGAAAAAAAAGATTAAGCAACCTTACACAATGAAAGACATTTTTCAATTGTACAAATCATCCCAAGTATTTTTAAGAACATTTGAAAATGTTTCAATTGCTTTTTTTATTTGATCCGGTTCTGCATAACTATAAGTTGCTCTCCAAGATGATTGAATTGTATCAGGATTAACCATGAACCAATGACCTTTAGCAAGGCCAACATCATTTTCAATTGATTTATTAAAAATAATATTTTCAAGATGACGACACCATTCTGAATTTGTCATTGTAGAATCATTTGGCCATTTATCTAATTTAAGAGAAAATAAAATAAACATACCATAATCTGGTTTATTAAATTCAACTAAATTTATTGGAATATGTTGATTTATAGCATTTAGCATTACATTTCTTCTATCTTTGTACAAATTTTGTAAATGTGATAACCATTTATGAAATCCTTTTTCACCCCAATTATTAAAAATCATTGATAATATTAATTGAGATGGTGCAGAAGCAGAATGAATTGATAATTCATTGAACATTATCATTTTATTAACAAATGTTTTATTAGTTGTAACAATTGAAACACGAAGACCAGGCATTAACATTTTTGAAAATGAATCAATACGAATAACACGACCATCAGTATCAAATTTAAGTAAAGAAGGAGGATCACCAGGAGATTCATCTTTACCACGAGAAAGTTGAAGATGATAATAAGGATCATCTTCAATAACAAGGATATCATGTTTACGACAAACATCCATTAATGTTGATCTTCTTTCTAAACTCATGGTAATACCTGTTGGATTTTGACCAACAGGCATACAATAAAATACTTTTGGCTTTTTAAAATCTTTTGTATTAAGATTTAAATTCCAATTAGTTAATATTTCATCCATATGATTCACATCTACTCCACCATTATTCATATGAATACCAAAGACTTTAATACGTAAAGGGATACATGTTTCAAGGAAACAAGAATATGTTAAATCTTCACAAAGACAAGTATCTTCACCAGGGTTCATTAAAGTTCTAAAGATAGAATCTAATGATTGAGTTCCACCTGCTTGAATAACAAAATCCCAATCTTTATAATTAGGTAAATGAAATTCTTCAATATGATCTTTAACCCATGATTTAAATGTTCCTAAACCTCTTGAAGAAAGATATTGACAAGTTTCAACAACATCAGAATCAGCATAACCTTCAACATGATCTTTTGAAGTTGAACAAAATGTTGAAAAATCATTTTCTGGTGATTCAAAAGTAAGTGAAAGACCTTTTAAAGGGAAACATGTTGGATTTGGTAATCCTGCAGCTAAAGAAACCATATTTGGACCTTTTGGAACTGCCATAACGGATGGTAACCGAAGTTGTGCTTCAGTTGAAAGGTACTCAGTCCAATCAGAAACAGTCATTTAAAAGAAGGGAAACACTGGCTATACAAATAAAAAAGTAGAAAAAGGTGAAAGGAATAAGAAAAAAACGGCGAACTTTTAGTAGTTTATATAGTTCACGGAATGACTCTTTCGTGTTAGGTAGAATGTCCACTAACGTAAAGTGAACGCGTCTACTTAACGTTAACGGAGAAGATATCTTTCCTCTCTGTAAATTCCTAATTTAAAAAAAAAAAAAAATATAAATAAACTAAATAAAATTATTGCCGTGCATATATTTCGTCTGGAGAGAGAGATAAGGAAGCGGAGACTATTATTGTGGTGATATTATATATAAATAAAGTTTTAATTGATTTAAGCAATAATAATAATACTGTGTTTTAATAGGTATTATAATTGTGAATCACCATTGAAAGCCAAAATATACAAAAAAAATGAGTATTTTCTCTCTTTCTTTTATACATTAATGTTGATCAGTATTGATTAAGTAAGTAAATTGGGTAAATTTTGGTAAAAAAGCTCACCTTTTTTATTTTAATTTATTTTTTTTTGTTCTCTCTTTGAATTTAAGCCACACACACACGCACGAGAACACATAAAAAGTGTTTATAAAGAACAAAAGAGTAAGAGGCCCCGAAAGCAATAGAGACACGATGGATCCACACGAATCCTTTGACCCCCATTCCATAACAAAGACAGCAACTACGACCCCAACTGGACAATTCGGTTCAACAAAAGAAAAATCTGGCTGGGCTAGCGGATTTGGTGGAGGATTTGGAACTAATTTATCAAAATCGCCACTAAATTTATCAAGTCATCGTCGAACATCTGTTTCTGCAGAAACTTTGAATCCAAATAGTTTTAAGAATGATAATTGGAAACCACCAGTTCATCAATTAAGTCATTCACAACTTCAAAGGTTAAATGCAAGTGTCGTTAAAAATTTCTTGTTTCAACAATTAGATGATGATGCATTAAAAACAATTATTTTTGCACTTGAAGAAAAGCATGTTCCAAAAGGTGAAGAAATTATTAAACAAGGTGATGAAGGTGATTTTTTTTATGTTGTTGAAAAAGGTTCAGTTGATTATCTTGTTAATGGGAATAAAGTTAATACTTCAAGTGA
Organism: Martiniozyma abietophila; assembly: GCA_030564585.1. Lineage (NCBI taxonomy): Eukaryota > Fungi > Ascomycota > Pichiomycetes > Pichiales > Pichiaceae > Martiniozyma > Martiniozyma abietophila. The sequence goes on from JAJLVG010000027.1 coordinate 12,801, forward strand.
TGGATCATCATTTGGTGAATTGGCTTTAATGTATAATTCTCCAAGAGCAGCTACAGTTGTTGCAAGTGATGAATGTATTTTATGGGCATTAGATAGAATGACATTTAGAAGAATTTTACTTGAAGGTACATCAAAAAAGAGAGCATTATATGAAAATTTTTTGAAAGAAGTTCCTGTTTTACAATCATTATCATCTTATGAACGTTCAAAATTAGCAGATGCATTAAATAGTGAAATTTATCATAAAGGACAAAATGTTGTTACAGAAGGAGAAGCTGGTGAAAACTTTTATTTTATTGAAGATGGTGAAGCTGATGTTTTAAAAGAAGGTGAAGGTATTGTTACAATGCTTCAAAAAGGTGATTACTTTGGTGAATTAGCATTACTTTATGATTCTCCAAGACAAGCAACAGTTAAAGCTAGAGGTGATTTAAAAGTTGTTAGTTTAAACAAAAGTGGGTTCCAGCGACTTTTAGGTCCTGCTGTTGATGTTTTAAAACTCCATGATCCAACAAAATGAATCTACAACAAAATTGGGATGGAGAGAAATGTATATGTAAGTTCTTTTGTGTATATATACATAATTTTGTGTATAACACACTCTTATTTATCTTCAAAGAGTGCTTTTTTTTTTTACTCTCTGGTTTTAATTGGTATTTTGGAGTTTCGTTTAATGTTGAATGATATAATTTTTCTACAGTTTTCATTTTCATTTTCATTTTCATTTTCATTTTCATTTTCATTTTTATTATTTTCATTTCATTTCATTTTACGATTGTGTGTGTGGTATGTATGTTCACTCAATATACAGTTAATTTGTGTATAGTTTTTTCTCTTTTTTGATAATTAATTTGATAATCATTGTTAAAAACTTTACCATCTTATTCTTTTTAAACCTTATTAATAAAATCACCCTACATTACAACATTGTTACTAAATTAAGTTGGGATGTAAAATGTTAAATCAAACACAACAACAATTTAAACTCGTCACCACTAAATAATATATATATATATATTTTTTTTTTTTTCAATCCAAAAAGTTTCACTCTTTCTCTTCATAAAAGTGAGTCGACCGACACAAATAAAAGCAAATTATTTCAATTAATTAAACTATAAAATGGTTGGACTCCCAGAAGCTGCAGGTATGTTACCAAACTGGCTACTTTTCATTTCAGGTGTTGCATTATTTAATACTGTTCAAACCTATAGAGACCCACAATTGACTAGAAAAGTTTATGCCGGATCTCCTGAACAAGTGACACCATTATCATGTCGTACATTTGGAACTTGGACATTATTATCATGTGCCATTCGTGGATATGCAGCATATAACATTTCGAATCAAGGTGTTTACGATTTAGCTATTGCTTCTTATGTTATTGCATTATGGCATTTCGGTTCTGAATGGCTCGGCTATAAATCATGTAAATTTGACAAAGGACTCTTTGGACCATTGATCGTGTCTACATTAAGTATTTCTTGGATGATTTTATGTAGAGACTTTTATACCAAATAAACCTTTTTATACATATATACTCATTGTAATTAAATTTACTTTATTTTCCTGCACTAAGACGTAGTACTTACTACTCTCAACTCGTCGCCGTCTCTCTCGCTTTTCTATATTTTTATTAAAATTAAATTTCTTGAACTTCTCATGATTCCATAACGTACCGTGTGTGTGTGTTTTTTGATAATAGATCATAATTCAATTATTAAAGTAAACAATGGATACATTTGACAGTTCTCTTGATTTACTACGGAGACTTGACCCATCTTTAACATCACAAAACCTTGAAGCATTATGTCGTTTACAACCAGATTTAGCTGAAGATTTATTATCATCAACAGACAAGCCATTATCAATAATTATTGATAAAGGAATTAATAAATCTTATTTAACATGTGATTATAATAGAGATGGAGATAATTATCGAAGTCCATTTAGTTCAAATTATTTTCCAATTCATGATAATGATGCTCCACAACCAACAAAATTATTGAGACAAGTTGAAATTTGGGCTAATAATGCAATTGATGTTTATAGAGATCTTTATTATGAAGGTGGGTTATCTTCTGTTTATCTTTGGGATCAAGATGAAGATGCAACAGAAAATGGTGATATACCATTTGATGGTGTTGTATTAATTAAAAAATCAGTTGAAGAAAGTTGTTGGGATGGTATTCATGTTTTTGAAATTAATGTAATTAATTTAAAAGAAGCAGAATATAAATTAACATCAACAATTATTTTAGATTTAAATTCAATAAATAAAATTGAAAATGATGTTACAAGTTTAAGTGGTAATTTAACAAGACAAACTATTAAAATTGTTAAATTTAAAGATGCAATGGATCATATTGCAAATATTGGTTCATTAATTGAAGATGTTGAAACACAATTAAGAAATATGTTACAAGAAGTTTATTTTGGGAAGACAAGAGATATTGTTGGAGATTTAAGAGGTCTTGAAGATCTTGCTGAAAGACAAAAAGAAAAAGAAAGAAGAGAAATGGTTGTTGAAAAGATGAATGATTTGTAGAGAGACTCTTTTGTTTAAATTAAATTAAATTAAATAATTTATTATTTTAATTAAGTTTTATTATCAGTTTAGATTTACAATAAATGACTCAATAAAGTATAAATATATCTTTTAACAAGTAACTAATTCACTTTCTTTTTTATTCACGTATAAATCAAAATTGTGCGTCGTTTTAGAAACGTTGTTTTGAAACGTTTTGTCGTTTTAAAAACTGGTGCGCAGAGGCGTAAACATCACATAAATTATAAATTTAGGTACAAAATGACTTTTGAAATTGAACTTAAAAATCAAAACTCAACTGAAATCTAATACAAATTGCAATGCAAAAAATAGTTTGAGATCTTACAGTTTTGTTTTTTACATGAAAAAAGCAAGGTTAAGGAAGGTAAGTTGAAACGTTAAATTAATTAAATATAGGAGTGAATAGAAAGAGAGACAAATGAAGATTTACATTTAAAGGTAAGATAGGAAGAAAAAAGTAATGTACAACTTGCTTGTTTCATCAACATTAAAAAAGCTAAAAAAGCAAGCAAGGATTATTTTATTTTATTTTTATTTTTATTTTTATTTTTATTTTTTTATTCATTTTGAATTTACTATTGATGCAGAATCTCTAACAATATCAAAATATTTATGACCCATGGCTTCTTTAGCAGTTAAACGTTCCATATGATCATATTTTAATAATTTATCAACTAAATCTAAAAATTCATCACTAACGAATTCTTCATTATTAGAATTAACAAACCTTGTCCAAGGTCTACGTGGGTAATGACCTAAATCATCATATTCAGGACCTAATGTTATTCCATATTTTTCTAAGTATCGATAAAGTTCATCTGTGCCTAATACCCTTGCTATTTGAACTAGTTGATCGATATTACTCTTCCCATGAAAAAATGGTTCCTTTTTAAAAACTATTGAAGCAATTGTTGCACCTACTGACCAAATATCAAGTGAATAATCATAATAACGAAAATCAACTAATAATTCTGGACCTTTAAAATATCTTGAAGCAACACGAACGTTATATTCTGTTCCTGGATGATAAAATTCAGCAAGACCCCAATCAATTAATCGAAGTTTCTTATTTGAATGATCAATCATTATATTATGAGGTTTAACATCTCTATGCATTATACCCATCGAATGAGCATAATCAAGAGCTTCTAAAACTTGAAACATATAATAACGAATATCATAATCCTTAAAAGTTGGATATAACGTTCTAAATTCAATATTATCAACATATTCAAAAATTAATGCTGACATCTTTGAAATTGGTTCTCTAACAATATCAAATAATTGAATTATATGAGGACCATTTGATAAATTTTGTAAAATTTTAATTTCACGTTTAATTTTCTTTCTTTTAATAGGCTTTAAAGCTTTTATAATAATTCTTGATTTATTATCAAGTGCCCAACCATCAAACACTTCACTATATTTACCTCTACCAACTTTTTTACCTATTTCATAATTGGACTGGTTCCCCCATACGATAGAAACGTTTTCATAATCCCAATAACTTTGCGGATGGACTGAATTGGCTTCTGAATATACACGTGAGACTGTCGAGGCCATCTTAATGGGCCTTGAAAAGTCCTTAAATGAATTTTTTTGTCCTTTTTTAAATTTCAAATATTAAATTGAAGATTTTCGACAATTTTTCCTTTCTGATTTTTTTTCTTTTTTCTTTACAGAAGAAATATTACGTAAATATTACGTAACACCGCAAAGCATTGAAATTTCAACTTTCACATGCAATATGAGAATAAAGAGAAGAAGAAGAAGAGAAAAAAGAGTAAGCTATGATAGACAGTGGGAACGGCGACACAGCTACAAACGAACACATAACAGATGTTGTATCAAGTGCAGATCTGGTTAACAATGGTTCAAACAGTGACTCAAATAGTGACTTTAACAAGACAGGACTATCAGAAAAACAAAAGAAACTGAATCACATAAGTTCTGAAAACAGAAGACGATCGCTGATTAGACTGCGATTTGATCAACTTGTAGACATTGTTCCATCTCTCAGTGAAAATGAAAATCGTAGTGAATGTGTGGTTCTCACAAAAACAGCAGATTACATCGAACAATTAAGATTAGAACGTGATAAGCTGCGTCAAGAAGCTGCTATAAATACTGATTCAAATACCATAACAAAAGATCTTAATGGATCTGCTGATTGATTATTCAGTTGTGATGACAAAAACTTATATCCTCTTTTGATATTTGTATCAGTTAAAGAACAGAAAAAAATGAAATTATCATAATTTCTTTTTCTTTTTTACAAAATAGTGTTATTACTAGTATTTCACATTGAGTCATCATAATAATAATAATGAGTATGATAGTCTCTCAGTTATATCATTAGAAAAAAGTATTTATTATTGGGAATACACACACACACACATACCATAGTTGTTGCCATCTAAACTAAATTCTTGCTGAGCATCACGTCTGAATTTCTTGAATTAAATCGACCCCACGTACTCGTTGTATATTAAATAGCATAACAAAACATAATAATATATTGCTAAAATGCACATATAGTTTATTAACACTAAACAGTGAAGCTTTACTTTAGCTGCTGAGCAGTTTTGTACCGTGGTGAAAAAAAAAACACACACATTTGAAACCATATCAGTTCAATCAATTGCAAAGATTGAATATTTTATTATAATTCAATTCATATATCTTCCTCCTCATCTAATTGTTCTTCATCTTGAATAACATCTGCATCAATTCCGGCACTTTTCATTCGTTGGGTTAAATAAATGTTAACATCGTCTTGTAAAGTAGTCACATACGCTCTTAATTTCCCCATTGAAGAATCAGTAGCAACAGAAGGACGATCGCGATCATCCCAATTATCTGTAGTATTGATCAAATAATCTGAAGGTCCTGTTGTTTGGCCATTTGTTGTAAGTTCTTTAAAAGGCTTTTCCACCACTTTAAAAACGTGTGGCGCATCAAGAGCAGGACAATCATATTTGGCAAATGGGAGCTCTTCTTTGCATGTACGTTCGCAATTTTTTTCTTTTAAATTACAGCCCACCATGCTTCACAATGGCTAATTCCGTACTTAATCAAATTATCCAAACAACTTTAAATTTAGTTAACAAAAAAAATTAAATCAAACAAAACAAACCAATTTTCAAAACTTTCAACAGCAAAAAAATTAATTTAAAAAAAAAAATTGAACCAAAATAAAAATTGAAAAATTCACGAAAATTTTTCAGTTTTTAAAAAAATTGGTCAAATTCGAATTGAAAAGGGGTAAGTTATTCTTTTTTATTGGAAAAAATACCCTGGAACTGGTCCTATATAATCTAATCCAGGTAATCAGAAAATAGACGTTCTTATACTAAACATTATACATATCCACCATGTCTTTCAATATCGTTTTAGAATCGGACTTACCATCAGCTCTCATCGAATTTGCTGCTATCTTAGACCTTGAACTTAAATCAGAAAATGAAAATAAGAAACTTTATCAAAGTCTCATCGATGGTAATAATCAAGAAGATATTAAATCAAATGTTTTAAATGCTGCTTCTTTATTCTTACCTAACTTTTCACATAAATCTTTTGAACCTTCTTTCAACTTGTATATTCAAATCATATCTTTATTAGATTTAAATGATGATGAATTACTTTCAAAAGATTTTTCAACAGTAATTTCAAATTTTAAATTGAATTCTAATTCTTTAACTGAATCTGCTATCTCTGAATCCAATATCATTTCTGCTTTTACTAATGTCTTCAATTTACTTCATAAATCTTCAGAAACAAGATTTACTATTCTTAACTCAATTGTTGATATTATTATCTCAAATAAATTTATTGGTGCTATTGGTTCAATTGCTCCTTCTCTTAATGAATGGATCTTATCAATTAGCTCATTGACACAGGAACAATCATCAGAAATCATCGTTAAAGTGTTCAACCAATCCTTCGAAGAATCTCCTTCTTCAGCTTATGAATTTTTCAAATCAATTAAAATTGATTTGACCAAAGAAAGCTATGAATCAATCGCAACAAAATTCTTAAATTCTTCAACTTATTTTGATCTCAGTCAACTAAATATTACTTCAAATATTAAAGATTCAAACCTTGAAACTTTAATTAAATCATATGTTAACCTTGATTCAAATATTTCATCTTTAAAATCTTCATTACCATCAATCAACTTTGATCAATTAATTCCTCTTTTACAATCATTATCTTTGATCAAGTTATTCATTTCTTCAAATGAAACCAAATTTTCTTATAATGAAATCGCTTCATACCTTTCAATTGATGAATCAGAAGTTGAACCAATTGTTTTCGAACTTTTGCTTCAAGAATTCGCAAAAGGAAAATTATCTCAAATTGATTCAACTTTTACTTTAATTTCACTTTCTCCTGCTTCTTATTCTATAATTGATTCTAAAAATATTTGGATTGACCTCAATAGTCAATTATCATCTTGGTCCAATAATATCAATCAATTAGATGAATTAGTTGATCAATTGATTAATAATGAATATAAGAAAAAGAAAGCCCCTTCTGTTATTCAAAGGTTCCATTTACTAAAATTAGAAGCAAAAAAGAAATTAGATGGTGAAGCAGAAGCTGAACTTGATGCCGAAGTCGATAACGAAGAACCAATTCAAGAAGAAACCGCTCAAGAGGCTTAATTATGCAATAACTTTATAAATTTTGTTAAATAAAATAAAATAATATAAACTCGTATTACTACGACGGTCGATAATGTTGAAGTTACACTGTATAACTCATTTTAATTTACTTTAATTCATGATTTTCTTGTTCATTACAAACGTTTATTTAAACTAAGAAAGATGTTAAAATGTAAACTCAATTTAACTATTTAATAGATTTTTGTAACAGTATATATACATGACTTGATCTTAAAACTCTTTCATATTTTTGGTTTCCCTTTCAAAAGTTTTCCTTACTTCCAAGGTGAAACACTGAGCCAACCTTTAATTTTATAATCGTCTTTACAAACCCAAACCAGCTTTTCTTTACATTCTTCATTGCTTTCAAGTTCCTTCTCCCAGTCAAAATACTCTTTTTTGACTATCCCGAATCCTCTTTTACCTCGAATAGTGATCAATTCACCAACTTGTGTTCTATCTCTTCTTGGTTTGATCTTTTTAGTTGAGGCGAATGGTGATGATAATTCAGATACTGGGGATTCTTCATTACTACTAACATTCTCTCTCACAATTGCAGGTTTGATATCTTCATATTTTTTCAATATCCAACCATTGGCATCAATTGAGCCTTGTGGAAGTTCATGGTCGATTCTTATATTAACAATTCTTTTAATAATCATATCACGAGTATATGTACGCATAGTCAATTCTTGACCCATGTAACAACCTTTATCAAAATTTATTCCATTCATCCAATCAACATTCATTTCAAACGGTAACATTGAATCCTTTGCAGAAATTGGAATATCATTTGATTCAACAATACCATAATCGATTCGTCTTGATATATATGATTCAATAGGTTCTATAACTACATTATTACTCACCTTTTCATCAATCAATTCATTTACTATTGGTTGAATTTTCAAACTATCATCAATCGTTTCATCATTTAATTTTGTTGATGGTAAAGTTAATAATCTATACCCAAAATAATCTTGTCTTTGATCAACAGCAAAACCTAATAATTTATTTGATTTTAGAAGTCCTGGATTTAATAAATTACCTTTATTAATCCATTCTTTTGCTAGTTCATTACCTTGAATAGGCGATTTTGATTTTGAATTAGAAAAGTAATGATCAAGGGCAGAATCATATTGATTCAATCCAAAATTGGAATCATCATGATAAAACCAAACATCAGCTAATATTGGAGATAATGATATATTAGCTTTTAATTTATGTAACTTTAACAAACCTTGAATTTGTTTAAATTTATTTGGTGATAAAAATTCTAATATGTAAGCAGGTTGATTAATATCTAGATTGAATTGTTTATTATCAGACGTTGTAAAAGAAACTGATGGAATTTTTGAATCAAATATAAATGGAGTTGGATAAATAAATAGATCTGATAGTAGTCGACCAGTTGATTTTAGCATCATTCCCCATTTACCATCTCTTCTAATACCAATTTTAAAATCAATGTATTCTTTGTCATCCCATTGAATATTATCATTTTCATGGATGAGTCCCCAATTTGTATTCTCAATTTCTTCTTCTGAAATTCCTAATACTTTACTATTTAATTCTTTTAACTCATCTATACTTGTTATAGTATGTTGATTTTTCTTTGTAAAACTTGGTAACAGCTTTAATGTGAGTAAACCGTTGATGAATTTTGCAGCATCAGGTCCATGGATCAACATCACGTTACAACCTTTTTGTAAACATACTAAAGACTTTATAGCTGACATTATTTAGTAATGAATTTCCTCTTTTCCTAAAACAATGGGGATCTTTGACAAATATACAATCTATGAATATTTTAAGTACGTAAAATTCAGTTTGTCAAGTTAAAAACATAGCCGATTATCCGAAGACTTTAGATTTTAAAAATACACACAAAAATGAGAAACTTTGTCGTCTTATTTTCCTTTTGTTTGTGGCTTGTAATGAAGAACAAGAAGAAGAAGTAAACAGGTTTATATTCATTACAATGAACCCCAATACATTAGTCTCTGTTTTAGAGACAACACCAGCACTTACAATGGGCTATTTAGCCTTGACAGTGATATTTTCTACCATCACTTCATATATTAGAACCCAATCTTTTAATTCACTAATTAGTTCAAATCCTTTATTGTTATGGGATGACGTTGTGATTCCTTCATTACAGGTAGTTCCATCTCAAGTCTTGTTTCATCCATGGACAATTTGGACAGCAACATTTGTTGAAACTAGTCCATTGCAATTTATAATTGCATTGATTGTCATTTGGTTTGGTGTCACATGGTTAGAAAACCATTGGAATCCAATATATGCAAATAATGAAAGTTCAAATGAAAGTACAAGTAATAAACAACTTGTACCAGAAACAGTTAAATTTCTTTCGTTTGTTGCAATTTTAACACATTTAAGTGCTGTGATTGTAATTATTTTTTTTCATGTATTTGTTTCTTCAACTCCTGAAAAGCTTACTCATCCATTAGGTTATGGTGTTTATACTTTAGTTTTACCAATATGCGTTGTTGCTAAACAACTTCAACCAGAAACAAATGTTAAATTGTTTTCAAAATTCAAATTTAGAATGAAACGATTACCTTTCATTCTTTTATCTGGTAGTTTGTTAATTTCATTAATTTTAAAATCATCATGGCCAATGTTCCCATGTTGGATATCATTTTTTGTTTCATGGATTTATTTACGTTATATTCAAATTTTACCAGATACAACTATTTTACCAAGTTCAAATTCAAATTCAAATTCAAATTCTTCAACATTGAAAGGTGATGCAAGTGATACATTTTCAATGGTTGATTTCTTTCCTGAAGTTATAAAACCTTATGCAAAGCCAATATTTAATACTTCATATGATTTAGCAGTTTTATTAGGTTTAGTTAGACCATGGAATGACGATGATGTTGATATTGGAAATTTAAGAAGTGTTCAAAGATCTGTTAATCAAAGTACTGGTTCATCAAATGGTTCTAAATCAACAAATTCTGATGAAAGAAGAAAAGCGATTGCCTTAAAAATGTTAGAAGAAGCAACTGATAAGTAATTGAAACTAATTATTCTTTATTATTTCTTCAAATTTAAATATTATTATATATATATATAAACAAAAATAATTAATAGATAATTTTTTAACGTTTTCCTTCTATATTCGTGAATATATACTTTGAAATAATAAAATTTTTACAAGAATGTTTTACTTTGAAAGTTCTTCTCCAAAAAAATTATAAAAGATAATTATAAAAGTTAGTTTCTGTTTTGGTTTAGTTTCGTTTCTTTATATTAAGAGAATAATTTTAGTCAACACTAAAATCAAAAGTTTTTTAAAAATGTTTTCTCTTTTATGAATTATTTAGACTTTTCTTCCAAATATTTAGCTAAAATTTTTTCACAACTACCTTCAGTAAGACATCCTTTCATATTGACTATCAAATCTCCTGATTCATAATTGTTTTCTATATCCTCAATATTTAACTCTTTGGCTAGACTACCGATAGTCTTAGCAGGAATAATTGCAGTTTTAGATAATAAAACAGGATGCCATTGTAAAATATGTGATAATGTACCAGTTTCATCTTTACGAAACATTGGATATTTTCTAAATAAAGGATCCATCCAAAATTCTAATAAAGCACGACCATATAAATCATTTTTAATTAAAAATGAATCAGTATTAAGCTCTGATTTAGATTGTGTAATTAATAGTGAAATATTTTCAGGATTATTAATTTCATAAGTTTTAACATGACCATTAGGTAAAATGATTGGTTGATTTTTTAAAATTGATGATTCCATTACTTTTGGATTTAAAACAAGATCATTAAGGTTAATATCATTCTTCATTATTAAAGCTGATTGATCAATATACCAAAACCATTTTGCATTTGGAAATGATTGCATTGCTTCACGCATAATAAATATACGTGCCCATTTATGAATAGATTGTCTATTTTCTTGTAATAAAGGTAAAAATTCTTGATTCCAACGAGAATAAACACCATAATTATTTTTATGAGCATAATCAACTCTATTTTGAATAATTTTAACAAGATAATTTGGTTCAAAACGTTCAAAATCAATTGATGTTACAATAATAATTTCAGGATTTTCATTTCCTGCATAAATTTTATGACCACTAGATTTGAAATGACGCATAGCAAGTTCAGCTGGTGATAATGAATCCTTTTTCTTTCCTTTAATTTCATTTACTTCTTCTAAATTTTCAAAAAAATCTGCAGAATATGAATATTTTTTTATTTTTGATGCACCAAAAGGTGTTGAATCAACTTTAAATAAGTTATCAATAGTTAAATCTTTCAACAAACTTGCTTCTTGTGGTGGTGGAAAAATATATTTACTCTTTTCTTTTATAACATGGGCAGATACTGATCCTGAAACTTCATTAATTAATGAACCAACTGTAGAATCTAATAATCCAACAGATTCCTCACCACCAGTAAAACCTGAATTTGTGTATTTACCAAAAGCATTACCACTTTTATAATTAAATTGATTACCTGATGAAAAAGGAATAATTTTACCTGTAATTAAAAAATGTATTATTAATAAGACCAACAAAGGGACTAATAACGAATTTTTAAATCTAGATATCAATGAACTATTTCTTAACTTCAATGCTAAATCACTGGTAGTTTTATTCTTCCGTGGCTTAAATTCCAATCCCATTCCAATAATTGTTATCTATATAAAATTGATGCAGGGGGGGCCAGGAGTAATTATCAAACTTAAAACAATTTTATAGTAAGATAAAGGTTGTGTTGTGTGTTTTTGGTGTGTGTGTTAAAAAATTTGACGGGAGAAAACCAAAACGCGTTAAAATTAAAAATAATGACAAAAAAACACAAAAAACGTTACTTTTGATCTTAAAATAGAGAAGAAGAGGAATAAAAGCTAAGTTTATTTGAAGAACAATGGAGAAGCTTGCACAGGATATGATGAGTGCTTTAAATCAACATCAATCACAACTTAATACTACAGAAAGTGGGGTCTCTACACTGAAAAGGAAAAATGATTTGATTACAAAGACAATTACAGAAATGAAAGCACAAAATAAAGACACTGTTTGGGAAGCTGTTGGTAGAACATTTGTTGAAATACCAATAAATCAATATGAGCAAAAGTTAAAGCAGCAAGTTTCAGAAAATGTTGAAACAATCAATGGACTTAATAAAAAAAAGCATTACCTTGAAACATCTATTGAAACGACAAGGAATAGTTTGCAAAATCTTCAAAAGATGGTCAATAATTAGTAATAATAATTCCTAAATTTTAATTTTTTTTTAATTTTATAAATTATAGATATTGAAAGAGTTGTGTAGATACACTTTTGGGAGGACAGGCCTGTAAATTGATTATCATGAATAAATTTTCAAACTAGTTTTTTTGGATATTATTATTATACAGCACTATAACCTCCACGATTACTACTACCACCACCTGTAACCTTTTGTAAAACTTCACCTATAAATTTTGGGATTCTTGAAAGGTTATCCACAACAACATCTGTTAATTCATTCAAAAAGTCACTAGAAGATCCCATTGTACTCGTGTTGTACCAAGCTTGAGCAACTAAATAAACAGCAAAGACAGTAATTGATATTAAAAACATTATTGTAAACCAACTCATTCCTTCATTTGTAGAACCTTTTGATGGAGATTTATTATCTTTACAAAATGCTTTATGTTTCCAATCAAGAATAATTTCAGGTCCAAATATATTTGAAGTATTACCGTTGATCCATTTAATTATATCTTCAGATTGACTTTCATCATCTTGACAATTTAAACGTAAAGTTAAATCAATTTTTGATTCCCCCCAAGAAATTCCTGACCATGAAACATTAACACCAAAATTAGAATTACCAGTTATTTTAAAATCTTTTTCATTGACACTGAAAAGTTGTGAAATTATTTCATTTTTATCGTCGTTATCCTTGGTATCAGAAATTATTGTAGTTTTACCACAAACAGTTGAATCATCTGGACAACCGTTACCTATCTTACCAGTATCTTTAGAATTTCTAGTAATTAAGAACCACCAATGTGTAGATTGAATTGAAGGAGGGGTATGTTGAGTTATTGAAAGGTTATGAACACCAACAATATCTTCAATATGAGGAAAGGTATTGAACGGTTCCTTTGATATATCTAAAGCAATTGTCGTTTGAATTAATATCCAAGTAACTATAAACAGTCTGATAAACATTGAAATGGAAGAATGGGATTAAATTATGTTTCAAAGTGTTAAAGTTATTCTAAACAAGTGTATACACACAATGTGATTAGTAAAGTTGATAAAATTGAGAAATTATTATAAATACTATTAAAACATATCCTGTTGGATGTATTACGTAACAAACATTCAACAAAAAGGGTTAACACACGTGACATTACAATTGCTGTAACCCTTCTGCGGCACAGCCATGTTTACTTCTCCTTTTTTTTGTGACTGTTTTTTATTTTTTAAATTTTTTGAAAATTCCACGAGCGACTCAATCAAAATATCTAAAATTTTCAGAATAGCCTTTCAATACAATATAGAATATACAGTGTAACTGATTAAACCAACAAATATGGGTAGATACGCAGCAGTTCCATCCAATCCAGCTAAATCTGCTTCTGCTAGAGGTTCCTACTTGAGAGTCTCTTTCAAGAATACCAGAGAAACCGCCCAAGCCGTCAATGGTTGGAAGCTTGAAAGAGCTAAGCAATACTTAGACCAAGTCTTAAACCATGAAAGAGCTATTCCATTCAGAAGATTCAACAAATCTATTGGTAGAACTGCTCAAGGTAAAGAATTCGGTGTCAC
>JAJLVG010000027.1:26882-40613 GCA_030564585.1 Martiniozyma abietophila
TTTTCATTTTCATTTTCATTTTCATTTTCATTTTCATTTTCATTTTCATTTTCATTTTCATTTTCATTTTTATCGTTATCATTGGTATCAGAAATTATTGTAGTTTTACCACAAACAGTTGAATCATCTGGACAACCGTTACCTATCTTACCAGCATCTTTAGAATTTTTAGTAATTAAGAACCACCAATGTGTAGATTGAATTGAAGGAGGGGTATGTTGAGTTATTGAAAGGATATGAACACCAACAATATCTTCAATATGAGGAAAGGTATTGAACGGTTCCTTTGATATATCTAAAGCAATTGTCGTTTGAATTAGTATCCAAGTAACTATAAACAGTCTGATAAACATTGAAATGGAAGAATAGAATTAAATTATGTTTCAAAGTGTTAAAGTTATTCTAAACAAGTGGTAGACACACACAATGTGATTGGTAAAGTTGATAAAATTTGAGAAATTATTATAATATTATCGTAAAACATATCCTGTTGGATGTATTACGTAATAAACAATTCAACAAAAAGGGTTAATGCACGTGATATTACAATTGCCGTAACCCTTCTGCGGCACAGCCATATTTACTGCTCCCTTTTTTTGTGACTGTCTTTTATTTTTTAAATTTTTTGAAAATTCCACGAGCGACTCAATCAAAATATCTAAAATTTTCAGAATAGCCTTTCAATACAATATAGAATATACAGTGTAACTGATTAAACCAACAAATATGGGTAGATACGCAGCAGTTCCATCCAATCCAGCTAAATCTGCTTCTGCTAGAGGTTCCTACTTGAGAGTCTCTTTCAAGAATACCAGAGAAACCGCCCAAGCCGTCAATGGTTGGAAGCTTGAAAGAGCTAAGCAATACTTAGACCAAGTCTTAAACCATGAAAGAGCTATTCCATTCAGAAGATTCAACAAATCTATTGGTAGAACTGCTCAAGGTAAAGAATTCGGTGTCACCAAGGCTAGATGGCCAGCAAAGTCTGTCGAATTTATTCAAGGTTTATTAACCAATGCTCAAGCTAACGCTGAAGTATGTATTTCAATTTAAAAATTTTTATTATTATTCAAAGGGAAATCATTAATGAATAATATATCAGTTTTAATCACATTTTCATTTCTCCATCTTCTGAATACTTTTAGTATTTTTATTTCATCAAGTTTACAACATTTTCTTAAATTCTAGAAACCGAAAGTAAAGGTTCAAACAAACAGTCATATAACTATGAACAAATCAATCAATCATTTACTTATTTTAGTTCAAAAATGGGAAAGACTAAATATATTGTTCAGATTTCACTTTTATTAAAACAAATGAAATTTATTCATAACAGGTTCAAGTTTACTAACATTTTATTTTCTATTCATGAATTTTTTTTTTACAGGCTAAAGGTTTAGACGCTTCCAAATTGGTCATTTCTCACATTCAAGTTAACCAAGCACCAAAATTGAGAAGAAGAACTTTCAGAGCTCACGGTAGAATTAATGCTTACCAATCTTCTCCATCTCATATTGAAATCATCTTAACCGAAGAAGACGAAAACGTTGAAAAGGCTAAAGACGATAAGAAAGTTTCTTTCAACGCTAGACAAAGAGGTAGACTCACTTCTCAAAAGAGATTGACTGCTTAAATTTTTCATTAGTTGATCTGTTTAGGGTGTAATGTTGTATCTTTTCTCTGATTTATATCTTTGTTCAAAAACTCAATATAAAATTAAAACTTATAGGGATTTAATAATATAAATAAAGTTTCCCGTTTTGACACCGTATACCTTTAAAATAAATATAAATAGTATAAAAACTTAAACTAAAATTATACTTTACCTTTCTTTTTTAAATAACACACACTATGATTATAATGATTTCTACTTATTAATGTTGATCATTTGTATTCTTTAGTATGATTTTTCAATTTTTATATATTTATCCTGCTATAAATTGGTATTATACGGGGGGTTGCGCTGCTTATTAAATGTAACTTAATTCCAGTTTAGCTCTTTTAAGATCTTGCTCGAATTCATCATCAAAAGCCTTTTTTAGATCATGATCAATATTAATGTGATCATCATGAAAATGATTAAAACTTCCATTTAAATTCTTTTTGGGACTAATATTGACTTCTTCTTCTTCGTTATTATGGCCTTTTATGATGATATCACTTTTTTCGATTAAAGTATCAAAACTTCTCTTTCGACTCGAATTATTCAATTCTTTAATATCATTATTTATTATCCTATTCGTGATATCAATTGATTCCTTTTTTAATTGATTTATCTTTTCAATTATATTAAGTTCATATCTAAAATCAACTTGAATAAATTTCATTGATTCATTGCCATCTAATTTCTTTTTCGTTTCAAATAATTGAAGGAGATCACAAAATGTTATTGATTGACAATAAATTGAATCTGATTTAATTTCAAGGTTAGAAAGACTTAAAAATTTTAATGAAAGAACTAAATTTTTATCTAATCTATGAAACTCTCGAAGTGTTTCAAATACTTCAGAAAGTGGCTCATAAATTATATCAAATGTTTCAAATAATATCGGAAGGTCTTTAAATGTTTCATCTTCAATACAATGTGGTGAAAACAATTTAACAACGTCTACACCATCATCAATATATACAGGAGTTTCATCAAATTTAACACTTTCAATTTTATTTAATTCACTTTCTTCTATTTCATTTAAGATTGGCCTTTCTATATTAGTCTTATTTGTCATATTTTTTATATCTTCTTCATTTATTTCTTCTTCTTCTTCATCACTTGAAGGTAAATTAAAGTCGCCGCTCTTTCCTTCATCTTCGCCGATTTCACTTTCACTTTCAATGTCTTTATGATATTCAACATTTTCATCAATATGAGCTATATCCGAACGGCCATCTTCTGCAATTGCCGATGATATTAAATCGATATCATCAATTAAACTTGCTTTTTGTTTAATTTCAATATAAACTTGGTTATTAAGTTGATTTTCATCGACAATATCAAGATCTTTACTGGAATTTAAGTTATTGTTAGTAAGTAAAAGATTATTATCATCTTCAATTGAATCGATTTCATTTGTAGTACTATTATTTTCAGATGATTCTTTATCTCTATTTTTATCTTGATCTTTATTGAAATTAAAATTAAAATCTATTTCTTGATCATTTAACTTTTGTTCTATAATAAATTCATGCTGATGCGATTGTTCATTATCATCAAGGCCATATTCTTCATCACTTTCATATTCTAAATTAGATTCATCATCGATATCATCGGAAGAACCCGTTATTGATCCTTCTAAATTTGTATGTTCATTATCAACTGATGTTTCTACAATTTCTGTCATGATTATATATCTATATATAAAAAAATACTTATCTAATAATTCGAACCTATTATGTAGAAACAACTATCCTTCTTTTTAATTGCAAAAATTCACTTTGTGAAACAACAAAAATGTAAAAAAATTTTAGAATTTACCGACGCGTCGTTTTAACGTATTAATATATGAGCAATTAGTAGCTAAAAGTCATATAAAAGTTACTGTGAAATGTAATCAAATCAGGTATATATCCGTTCAATTAACAAAGATCCTAGAATTCTTTTAATCTTTGCTGTCAATGCTTGTATAATCAGTTGAGACAGAGAGAATCCCTTTCCATGACACAATCAATATATTCAAATACAACAAAAATGGCGGCGGCGCATTTTTTATTATATTTTTGAACAAGAAAAATCTGAGCAATCCATCTTTAAACTAACTTTATCTCAATAATGGTATTCAGTAAAAGAAATGGATGGAACTGTAATCAGTCAAAGAGATCACAAAGATCAACTGCTAGTATGATTCACTACACCACCCTTTTCAAATAATTATATATTATAGATTTTACATACAAGCTTAACAGACCACTCTCTTTCAATTAACGACAATTAACGCGTCAGTTTTGTGATATAAAGTACAGTTTTAGTTCTTTTACTAACTATTATTACTTTTCCTTTGTTGAATTTTTTTTTTCAACATCTGTTTTAAAAAGAATTCAATCATAATAATGAAGGTTCAAGAATTGATGAATCACAATTTTTGATCAACTCTAGTAGTAGTAGTCAAGATGATATTGAACACGATAAAAATGATCATCAATTGAATCAATTTCAACCATTTAAAATGAAACCAAACAATTCTGAAACTATATTTGTGAATAATGACTTGAACGAAATTGATCAAGAACTAAATTCTCGAACTTTAGTCACTAAAGGATTTGTTAATAAAATACCATATCAACAATCAAATCATCAACATGATCAACATGATTTAAAACCAAATATTTCTACATTAGAAATATCAGAAATTTATAGGCCATGTTTCCCTTTTCAATATTTTAATAAAATGCAATCTGAATCATTTGAAAATATTTATAAAACAGATGATAATTGTGTAATTTCAAGTCCAACTGGTTCAGGTAAAACAGTTCTTTTTGAACTTGCAATTATGAAATTATTAAAAATGAGATTGGTTAATGAAAAATATTTTAATTGTAAAACATTATACATGGCACCAACAAAGGCTTTATGTAAAGAAAGATTTGATGATTGGTCAATTAAATTCGGTCCACTTGATTGTAGAATTGGAATGTTAACTAGTGATACAACATTAGCTGAAATGGATGCTGTTAAAAGATCTGATATTGTTATTTGTACACCAGAAAAATGGGATGCAATTACTAGAAGATGGAATGATTATTCAAAAATGCTTGATTTTGTAACTTTATTGCTCATTGATGAAATTCATTTTTTAAGAGAAGTAAGAGGTACAAGTTTAGAAGTAGTTACAACTAGAATGAAAACTTTATCACATTCTTTAAGGATTATTGCACTCAGTGCAACTGTTCCAAATATTGAAAATGTTTCAGACTGGTTAAATAATAAAAATGTCCCAAATTCTATAATTCATACAATGATTTATGGTGATGAATATAGAGCTGTTAATTTAAAAAAGACAGTTTATGGATATAAAACTGCTAGAACTAATAACACATTTCAATTTGATATGTTTTTAAATAGTAAATTATTAGAAGTTTTAAGAACTCATTCAAAAGGTAAACCAGTAATGATATTTTGTTCAACAAGAATGAATACAACACAAACTGCTAAAAAATTAGCAAGTGAATTACCAAGGATTGCAACTGGTCATCTTAATTATCCAAAAGAAATAAGTAATGAAATGATTTCATTAATTGAACATAGTGTTTGTTATCACCATGCTGGATTGAGTATGGTTGAAAGAAAATATATTGAAGCATTATTTAAAAAAGGTGAAATTAAAGTACTTTGTTCTACATCGACCCTTGCAGTTGGTGTTAATTTACCAGCTTACCTCGTGATTATTAAAGGTACTCAACAATGGACAAATCAAGGGATGAATGAGTATAGTGAACTTGATATAATGCAAATGATGGGTAGGGCTGGAAGACCACAATTTGAAACAGAAGGTGCATGTGTTATTATGACTGATTGTACTAAAAAAGATCATTATGAAAGGTTAGTTAAAGGTACTGAACAATTGGAAAGTACATTACATTTAAATATTTATGAACATATTACAGCTGAAATATCTTTGAAAACAATTACAACAGTTGATAAAGCTTTTGATTGGTTACAATCTACATTTTTGTACCAACGGTTTAAATCAAACCCTACTGCGTATCCAACAATTTGCTCAAAATTAGTTCAAAATCATCCTCTTGACATCCAGTTAAAATTTTTTATCAAATCAATCCTCGATGATTTATTATTTGAACAAATGATTATACTTGAAAATAGTGTTTACTCGGTTACAAAATATGGTGAATCAATGAGTAAAAATTATGTGCAGTATGAAACTATGAAAAATTTAATTCATACATCACCAAATTTAGATTTAAAATCCGTTCTTGAAATAATTTGTGAATCTCAAGAACTTGATAATTTAAGATTTAAACAAATCGATAAAAAGTTATTCAAAAGTATAAATGAAAGTCCATTGATTTTATTTCCAATTAAAGACAAAATTGAAAAAAAATCACAAAAAGCTAATCTTATTATACAATTTGAACTTGGTGGTTTAGAGTATCCAACTTTTAATGGATCTATGAAATGCCATTCAGATTTTTCAATTGAAAAGATAATTGTTTTTAAAAATATTCCTAGAGTACTCAAATCAGCAATTGACATATTGGTTCATAAAAAAGATGCAAAGACATTAATTTCTTTAATGAAATTATCCAGATGTATGATTTCTAAGTCTTGGGAACATACTTCTAATGTTCTTAAACAGATTGATGGTATAGGTCCTGCTTACGCTAGAAAACTAACGATGAAAGGTATATCATCTCTTAATGATATTAAACTTCTTACAAGAGATAAAATTGAGTATTATTTAGGTTTAAAACCGGGATCGGGATCTAAAATAATGAACTCAGTATTGCAATTACCTGATATTTCAATAGAATCAGATAATATTCATTGGGATAAAAAAAATAAGAACCTCAAATTCAAGATTAAGATTTCTTTGAAGAACGATCCGACTAAAATCAAATCACATTGGAATGGATGCATGGTTTTTGTAAGTGTCCTGACTGAAAAGAGCGGTGAAGTTATAGATTTTAGAAGATTACCTATAAAAAAAATAGAAGGAGTTAAATCGTTTTCATTAGATACACAAATTGATTTCTCTGATGAATTTATCAAAGTACATTTGAACTGTGATGAAATTGCTGGACTAGGAAATGTTTTAAAACTTGATATTGAAAATCTAACTAGTTACTTACCACCAAAACCGAAGGAAATAGGAAATATGAAGTCGAATAATAATAATAAACATAAAAATAATAATAATAATAATGATGATGATGATGATGATGATGTATTTTCGGATGATGACCAGAATACAGAATTGTTACAGCAAGTTGGTGTTGAACCTTTGAATAATGTACTTAGCGAACATGATGAGAACAACCATTCCACATTATTAAAAACAATGGAAAATAACTCCAATTCAAGTAACATAAGTATCATTGAATGTAGTCATAAATGTCCTGATAAAAACGCATGTCGTCATTACTGTTGCAAATATGGAATTCAGAAGAGATCACGAAAAAGGTGTAAGCATCACTGCAAGGATAAAAGCAAATGTCGGCATTTGTGCTGTCGTGAACAATATGATTATGAGAAAGAAAGAAATGAATTATCTAGAACTGCTCAGCAGCAAGATTCTTCCAATATCAGCAGCCAAAAAACGTTAGAAAATACTCTAATCAGAAGAGATCCAAAAGCTGCAATTGAAGAAGTTCATCAAATTGAAATTGATCAACAATTAAATCCGATATTTATAAGATCCTCTTCAACAGATCAGAATAAAGAAACTGATATTTTGTTTGATGATTTACCGCCAACAGTAATCGAGTCTAAAACTACTCAAGTAGGTGTTCACAATCTATTAGAAACGTTTCCAAAACAACAAATAGTCAATACATTTAAGTCAAACTTTGATGTAAGAGAGTTATCAGATGATCCAATTGAAAAAATTCAACAAGGTATGAATATATTTTCACAGTACTCTTGCAGTTTGTCAAATTTAATTGGATCAGAGACTGTGGAAAATAATGAAAACGTTTCAAAAACGAAACATACTCCAGGGTGGCTGTTACCAGTCTTTGTTGAAAGAGTAAACCCAAAACCAAGGAAACTAAACAATCTTGAAGGTATGAGAGTAGCGGGTGATCCTTTACCTCAAGATTTGGATATTGAACTAGATAAAAATGATGATGGAAGCGATATAATCATAATCTCCGGTCCTGGAATTCCTGGAAGTGAATTATCCAGAATCAAGTTTGCTGAGTTAAAAGAATCAAACTCTATGAAACGAATGAGAGAAAATTGGAAGGAAAGAGCATTTACCGTGTCCAATGGACCACCAAAGAAAATTTTAGATTATCACTCTTCTGATGAAGATTTTTATGAATCATTTGATTCGGCTGTTAAAAAGGCGTTAAGATTAAAAAAGCCAAAGCGTGATTTCACTTCTACTACTTCTGCTATTGTTGGTACTGAGATTCATGCAAAAAATGGTATCACGGATGTCCTTAAATATGATATGGTAAATGAGCTTTCTATCAGAGATAATTCTACGGCTCATACTTCAATGATGGAACCAATTTTATTTGGCTTAACAAAAGATCATGAAATTTCAGATGAAGGAAAAGAATTATTGAAATTTTTAGGATCTGATATTGAATATGAATGAAAAGAGTTTGCTTTCATTTCTTTTAATTAGTTTTGTAGTATATAAAAATTAGCTTATCTAAAAACAAAAACTTAATCAAATTAAAGATATTTTTCAATAATTTTGATGAGTTCATCATCTGAAATTTCACAATGAACCCCATTGACAGAAATAAAGTCAATTTTATCATTGGTCTTCAAAGTTTTGAGTCCAATCATATCATAGATGAACGATTCAGTTTGATCAAATGGTATTATATCATCGGTGACATCATCCAAATCCATGAACCATGAGCTTTCCTTTGGAACTACCGTTTCATCATGGTCAAATAAAACCATTACAAATTTATTTAAAGAGGTGAATCTGTTGAAATAATCTTCATCTTTGAATAACTCATTGTTGATATATTTTAAAAACGTGGACTTTTCTAAATAAGTATCATAATTGTTCACATCTCTAAAATATTGTGCCTGCACCATATTTTGTTGGAAATAATCAGAGTACATTTTTGATTTCAATGATGAGTTCCTCTTTTCACATAGCCACTTACTTATTCCACTACCTCGACAAAGTGGTAAGTCGTTAATCCCATTATGAGGTGAGCCTAAAGTTATTAAATTGTTTGGTTTCAATCCATCACATGTTTCAATCAATCCCCTTAAAAACAATCCACCTTGAGAAAATCCCATTAAATTAATACTTTCGTTTGTATATAGTAATCCCCAATCATCTAATTCTTTACAAACTTCACCTATTTGTGACATTACATCGCCAAATATTCCTGCTTCTCGATCTTTTTCACCATCAGTTTCAATGAAAATTGAGTAAACTGTTGTATCCCTATGAACTTCATGAATCAAATCTGCAATTCTGTTCATTTCTGTGGAATTATATGTATCCCCCATACCATGCCAAAGAAGTACAGGAATTCCAGCTTTTGAATCAGATGATAATTTTGCCACATGGGCTGAGGTATACTGAATATTTGGTGTTCCTATCTGTGTTGATTGAAATGGTGATACTAGAAAAAGCCACCAAGTCATTATAAATGAGTATAGTTCCATAATGAGTTAGTTTTGACGTGTGTAACAATGTCAAAAGATAGTAAAACAAAGGAATTATATTTGTTAAACATCTCATCACACATAACAGATAAGAAATTTGAACTTATTTTTCAAACAAAAAAAAAGAAAGAAAAGTTTTTAAAGAAGTTTTCAGTTGTGTGAAAGGAACCATCTAAAAATGACTGTGAAAAGGGTGTTACAAAGGGAAGATGAAAAGAAAACCATTAAAAAGGATGCAAAGCTTTACAGCTTAAAGGTGATTTCAAAAGAATTAGAAGAACAGACACTTTTAGCTGCGGAAGCGTTAGTTTATTCACTTACCGAATCAAATCTTAATGAAGAACCAATTATTTTACAGATTAATACAAAGGTTGGTACATGTAAGCAAAGAGAATTTACTCCTAGAGTTATAAATATTCCTAATAAACTACATACAATAAATAATCGTCAGATATTGATGGTTACTAAGGATCCCGTTGACACATGGAGAGCTCAACTTCTTTCAAATGACTCAGTCACAAGAGATACATTCAAAGAAATTATAGGCTTGAAAAAGTTCAAATCCTTATTGAAAAACAATAAATCTGCTAAAGCATTGTACCATGAATATGATATGATTGTCACCGATCATCGTATTCATCGTGTGTTACCGAAAGTTTTAGAAAATACTGTATTGGGTAAAAGTAGTCGTAGATTCCCATTGATGGTTCAAATGGCAAAACCAGAAGTTTTTGATTCCGAAGAACTTATTAAGAACAGACAAACACCTAAAATTAAAGATGAAAGAGTTGATTCACAACATTTGTTAAAGCAAATTCGCTCGTTATGTAAAAACACTACATTCGTTCCAGCTGCAGGCCATTCGATGTCAGTTATTGTTGGAAATGGTAAGATGGATGGGTTTCAAGTTTTGGAGAACATAGATGCGGTGTTGTATTATTTGACAAGTGTGGAATGTCTACCAATTGGTGGTATTATTAAAGGCGGGATGGATGGTGTGAGACGTCTTCATTTGACCGCAAATGATCAGACTGTTCCTATATTAGCGGATAGTATTATTGAGGATGATTGATCAATCTATAACGTTTACCACTCTGTCTATATAGCTGTATATCTTTGCTATATAATTGTTATGCTGAGCTTCTTAATAAATATATAGCGATTTGAAGTAAAATTTCATCTTTAGATTTTTAGAGAAGAAGTATTCAATTCAATAGATTCAAACATTTAAAGGTATTAAAGAGAATTCTATTTGAAAGCTTTTCTTTAGTTATTTTAAATGTTATTGAAAACGGTATTGCTTTTATTGATAAGCATTGCATGTACTTGGTATTATATCCGTTCAATATATTTACCAGATGTTTCAGTAACAACAATTAATAATATATTACAAGAATCTAAAGAAATCATTTCACAGAGGTTTAATAAAACAAGTATCTTTTTACAACATGCTAAATTGAAACCAGCAAGTAATTCTTATGTTCCTACCATTATCCCACGTTATCTAGAATCTGATGGTCCAATAAAATTAGAAAATGCAACTATCCTTGTTTTATGTCGTAATTGGGAGTTAAAAGATCTTTTAGAATCAATGAGAGCATTAGAAGATAAATTTAATTCAAATTATCATTACCCATGGACTTTCCTTAATGATGTTCCATTTGATAAAGACTTTATAGATTGGACAACCGCCATGGCAAGTGGTCCAACCGAATATGGATTAATTCCAGCAGAGGAGTGGAATCAACCAAATTTTATTGATCAAGAAAAATATGAAGAATGTATTGAAAGTTTTAATAATACTGATGTTTTATATGGTACATCCAAATCATATAGAAACATGTGTCATTTCAATTCAGGATATTTTTTCAGGCAAGAACTTACTTTGAAATATGATTATTATTTTAGAGTTGAACCTGGTGTTAATTATTTTTGTGATTTTCAGGAAGATCCTTTTAAAGTTATGAGAGAACGAAAGAAAAAATATGGATTTGTAATAAGTTTACGTGAATATCCTGATACTATTGAAACATTATGGACTGAAGTTGAAAGTTTTATTGAAAAGTATCCTCAACATATTCATAAAAATAATTCATATGATTTTATAGTTGATAAAGAACCTATTGGAAGGGTTGGACTTGATTTACCTTATAATTCACCATATAATTTATGTCACTTTTGGTCTAATTTTGAAGTTGGTGATTTAAATTTTTTTAGATCTGAAGCTTACATTAATTTTTTTAATCATTTAAGTCAAACTGGTGGATTTTATTATGAAAGATGGGGGGATGCACCTGTTCATAGTATAGCAGCTGCTTTATTATTAGATAAAAATGAGATTCATCATTTTGAAAATGTTGCCTATTATCATGTTCCATTTACAGCATTTCCAGGATCTGTAGAAGTTCAAAAGTTACAAAGATGTACAATAAAAGAAGGTACCGAAAATATGGCTACAACACTTACAAGTTGTACACCATTATGGTGGAAATATGGTCCTGGTAAACTTTTTATGAAACCAAATTTCAATCCGGATCACTATTTATAATTTAAAATATAAAGTCATTATATATTTAATATTAAAAGCATTTGTTAACATACATATACACATACAATTTATACATAGTAAGTTTTTTTTATTTTATATAGATAACAAACAACCCAAAATTAACTTCTTTTTTTTTAAGCGTAATTAGTTTCTAATCTATTCAATTCATCTAAGATTCTTTGAAGGTCAAGTTCATCTTTCTTATCATTTAAACTTGGAATTAAAGTAATTGCTTCATCAACATCTTCACAACCTAATGAACCTAATTGAGCAATTTCAAAAGGATGTAAAATTTCATTTTCTTGACTTTTAAGTAAAGTTTCAACAGCTGTACAAGTTTCTGCATCTTTAAACCTTGAAAATGTAGTTAAATGATTTAAAGTTTTTCTTAACATTTCATTTGCACCAGGTGCAGTACTTAATTTTGCTAATTGTTCATCATCTAGTTCACCTGTTGCAGGAATATCAATTTCAATACCATTTAATTTTGAAATCATTTCCATTCGTTCTTTCAATGCCGCTCGAACTAAAATTCTAGCTTCTGATAAATTAAGTGTTATTAATTCACTTTTATTACCATCATGATCAATTTGTTCAAGTTGAAATTCTGGTCCAAGTTTTAATTCTGCAGCATTTTCCTCATCTTCTGGTTGTGTAGCTTTACCACCTCTTCTACGTGTAACAACTGCCGATGTTGAAATATTCATAACTTATTATGTTTTATTATTCTTTACAATTGGTTATTAAACATTTTATTTATCAAGTTTTTTGGAAACTTTTAATTTTTTAAAGAAAATCACAATTCCACAATTACGTAACCGGTGCACAAGTGTTTTTTTTTCAATCACATTTAATTTTTCAGACTTTAAATGATCTTATATGATATGATATGATATGATATAATTATATAATACTATAATGGATAGCTATGTGACAGGACAGTATGACACCAAATTGCATATATAGACAAAAAAAGAAGAAAAAAAGAAAAAGAAAACATACACGAAACAAAACAATCTCCCAAAAAATTGTAAAAAGAAAAAAAGGATCATTAAAACCATCATTTATCATCATTGTACATTGATTAAGTAAATTAATCATCCCTCTTTTAAAAATAAGAAAAACAAAAACAAAAAAAAACATAAATTACCATTTAATTTCAATTAGTCATTAGGTTTTTTTTTTCAAGCTCCCAATGTTGGTTGAGCATCTGGCATTGGCATTGCAACTGGTTTATTTGCCCATGCCATATATCTTTGGAACATCATACCAACACCTTCTAAAATACCAAGGAAAACTGCACATGTAATAGCAGAATTTAACATATGTCTTCTACCACCTCTAATAGCTAATGAACCACCAACACAAAAACCTGCAATGATAGCATTCCAAGCATCTTCTCTCTTTCTAATTGCTTTAACACCACAATCATAAAATGAAAATAATCCACCCCAAACACCGAAATTACCACCAACTACAGGAGCACGAGCTTTAATTGCACTCATCATACCAAGTCGTCTTTCACCATATGGAGAATTACGAAATCCTTTGATACCATGCCAAATGGAACCACCAATGACACCCATAGCGAAAGCACCACCAAAATCGTTCAAAATTACAATCGGACATGGGTCACGAGAATGATCTGCCTCTGGTGTAGACATAATTGCTTCAGTTTATTCTATTCTAGTCCTTTAATTAATATAAAGAAGGGTAATTTAAGTGACATTTTTTTTTTTCATTTTTCAAAAAATCTCTCTCGAAACAGAAAAAAAAAATTTTTGTGCGACACCCGAATTGTTTACGACAAGTTTTACTGTTGTAAAGATTTTCCTAAATTTTTTTGAAATTTTTATAAAAAGAG
>JAJLVG010000028.1:20818-35404 GCA_030564585.1 Martiniozyma abietophila
TTAATTTTAAATTAATGGCTGATAAAGGTTGTGCATTTGTTACTTATGATTCTCATGAGCGTGCTGCTTTAGCAATTGTTCAACTTTCAGGTTTTACAATTAATGGTAGACCTCTTAAATGTGGTTGGGGTAAACAAGGTAGAGCTAGAAATAATTAATTGTATGCTTTATTTTATAATACAACATAACACACTTTTCATGAGAAGAATTTAAAAAAAAAAAAATCATATAGTTTTGTTCATTCATTTTTTTGCTTTGAAATTGATTTGCTCTGTCATGTATATTATTATTTTTCTTTGTTATTAACTTTCATAGAAAAATATTATTTACATACATATGTATATATACATATATATATATAAAAAGGAAAAGGAAACTAAACCAAAAACAAAAAAAATATAAAATTTTATTAACTTACCCATCATCATTATTAAACTATTATAATCGTAACTTTAAAACAAGACTTAATCTATAAACAAACGACAAGATGGAATCGAATACCATATCTTTTCATATATACATCTGTTAGCATACTTGTAAAACTATTTAATCATCAGCATGTTATCTTCTTTTCTTCTTGTGAGTACAAAAATTTTGATGTGCGCTTCATTGTAGATTATAATATGTTTACAAAGAGTACAGTTAAAAGAAGGGATCTTGAATGCAACAATGGGGGGATTTCAAAACGTTCCATTTGCTAGAACCCATTTTTTACCTCATTTAACAACACCGTATCGTATAGAACGTGTTTGTATTCATCTTGATGATTTAAATACAGCTGCAACAATATTTCCAATTTTTAATGTTAATGAAATACCAATTAATTTATTCAATTTTTTAGTTCAAGAATATAATGATGAAATTCAAAGGGGTGATACACAACCATTTTTTGATATTTTAACTAAAGAAGAATTTAAAAGTTATTGGTTTGGTCAATTTAGTGCAATAATGTGTATTGGTGAACAAGATAATTTATCAAATGAATTTTCTATTGATGATTGGAGTAAAAAATGTTTAGGTACATTTTTTATAAAATCTTCATTCCCTGGTAGATGTTCACAAGTTTGTTCAATGAATTTTTTAGTTAATGCAGGTATAAGAAGACGTGGGATTGGATTTTTCTTATGTGAATGCTTTTTAAGATGGTCACCAAAATTAGGTTATTCAAGTTGTGTTATTGAATTAGTATTTGATACAAATATTCCTGCAAAAAAAGTTTTAAGTAAATGTGGATTTTTAAGAATTGGTAGATTTAAAGAATGTGCAATTTTAAGAAGTACAAAAGATAAATTAATTGATGCTTTATCATATGGAAAAACTTTAATAATTATTGAAGATGATGATCCAACAGTTTCAAAACATTCAAATATTTTAAAATATTTAATTTCTGGTCAATATCCTGATAATTGTTCAAGGGAAGATCGTGGTAGATTAAGATCATTAGCTTATCATTATGAAACAATTAATGGAAAATTATTTTTAAAAGGTAAAGAAGTTATATCAGATCCTGATCAACAATTAATTATTATTACATCAATCCATGAAACTGGTCATTATGGCATAAATAAAACAACTTCTTTGATTGCATCTAAATATTATTGGCCAAAGATTAAATCAACTGTTAAACATTTTATTAGTAATTGTTTAATATGTCAAGGTAATAATAATAATAATAATAATAATAATAAAAATAAAAATAATGTTAATATTACATCTAATAATATGAATATGAATAGAGTTGATAAAACCAATTTACAAAGAAAAGATAATAATAATAATATGATAATGATGAATCAAACAAATCATTCAAAACAATTTATTAATAAAAAATCATCAAAATCAAATGAAAATATTGATGATCAAATTAATAATATTCATGAACATTTACAAACTCCTGAAGATTTATTTAGAAATTTAGGTCTTAATTATAGCTTTTCGAATTTACAAAATAATACTGGTGAAGAAACTGATATTGAAGATATAATTTCAAATTCAAATTATTCAGTTTCAAGGACAGTTCAAGAAGTGGTAGATGATGATGAATCAATTATCACAACCAATAAGAAAACTCCTGGAACTATCCAAGATATAGTAACTACTGTTGAAGTTTCAGAAGAAACCCCAACAAATGTTCTTGTCACAGATTCTATTACAGCAGAAGATCAAGAGGATGTTGAAAATAATACAATTGCAGTAGCATCATCATCACATATAAAATCAGATGAAATTGAAATGGGAATGGTAGTTGTTGTAGATCCACTTGATGATTCTAATAATAGAAAAGGTAGTCATCATTTAATTAATGAGAATAAAAGGAAAGTCAATGATCATGGGTTTGAAACAGATATATCAAATGTTGTTCAATCTAATCATTCTGATGTTCAATCATCAGCAACTGATCTTGTTTCATTATCTTCATTATATGCTATATCATCATCATCTTTATCAAAAGGTGTTCAAAATGAATTTGGAATACACAAGAGACATGGTGGTGACCATGATTTGCAAGGTAATTTCAAACGACAACAAACCAAAACGAGTATCACAAATCCATATAGAGAAAGTGAGTCTTCTCGAATAGAACATAATCGTTCAATATCAGTAGAAAATAAGTCTATAATTAGTCATGATGATAGTGATGAAAACATTGAACATGATGATGATGATGATGATGATGGTGACGACGACGATGGTGATAATGATGACGAAGGTGAAGATGAAGATGAATACGATCTATCAAATATGATTCTGGGCCGGTCAAAATAATAATTGAAGTCCAATCTCACTTGTATACTCATTATATGTATAGTAGTAGTAATAATAACTTAAACTTAAATTAACGTTCATTCAAAATGAGCATCTTGTTGCTGGTTGCAGAAAAAAAAATTAAATTTCAAATTTTTCTCCGAAAAGTTTAAAAAATTATGTAAATATTGACGAATTGTTTGTTGGTAAGGTGTAAGAAGGGAAAAGTATAGTGAATAATATATGGCAACACATTCTGGTGAGGAGGAAAGTAGTATACGAGGTGTTCCATTAGATCTTAGTCAAAATTCGGGTTACGATAGCGATGTTATTGAAGAAGAAGATGATGAACCCGAAGGATTAAATCTACCTGAACTAGGCGAACAAGCCCATAAATTTTCAAATAGGAAATTCAATAGAGGACTCAGTTTCGGTAACAAAATGAAACGTGCAGGAACTTTAGGTGATACTTTGAAAAGAACAGGAACTTTTTTCGAAGGTTATAATGTTAAATTAAAAGAAACTGTTGGTTATCGTATTCGTAAAGTTATTTACAAAGTTGAAGATACTTTAGGTCCAATATTGAAGAAATTTATTCCAAATTTTATTACTGCTCATTACTTTTACATTGTAACTTGGTGTATAATAGGTTCAATTGTTATTTATCCAATGAAAAATATGAATTATGTTGATGCTTTATTCTTTGCTTCATGTGCTTCAACCCAAGCTGGTTTAAATACTATAAATATCAATGAAATCAAATTATACCAACAGATCACTATCTATATTATCTGTATGTTTACTACTCCAATATTCATCCATAGTTCATTAGTTTTCCTTAGACTTTATTGGTATGAAAAGAGGTTTGATAATATTAAAGAACAATCAATATCTCAATTCAAAATGAGAAGATCTATGACCCTTGCAAATTTAAGAACTGAAACTATGGAAAATCCAAGAGCTTCAGAAATTACTAGAAGGGGAAGTAATTGGAGTACACAAAATAATGGTATGGAAGGACTGAAAAGTAGGTTTCGAAATCGAAGTTCTCAGAAGAATGAACAGCAACAGCAGCAGCAACAGCAGCAGCAACAGCATCAGCATCAGCATCAAACTCCAGAAGAGTTGGAACAATCACAAAGAGAGTACTATAATATTATACATCGTCAAAGAATTGCAAATCATAACAAATTAAATCCACAAACCATTCCAATTGTTACTGAATCTTCTCCAAGCTCTTCTAATATATCTTCTCGTAGTTTGAATTCTAGCCAATTACAACAACCTGAGTATATTGAACACTTAAGTGAGCCTAGTAGTAGTGAGGAAGAAGATCGTTTGAATCCATTATCAACTAATAGTGATGATGATAACTCTATTGCAATAAAAACCTCTACTAAAAGCAAAAATTATAGCTCAAGTTTGAACAATGATTATGAAGAAGAAAAAAAAGATACTCACAGTAATGATTCCAACCATATCAAATTTTTGATACCAGAAAAGTCACCTGAACAAACACCTCAAAATATAAAATTTGCTGATCTACCAAAGCCTACAAAGCCTAGGTCAAGAGATATTGATCCACGAGATGTTTATATGTCTATTTCTGTCATGCAACATCAACCGAAACAAAATAGAGAAATTGAGTCGGGTCCAATGCTTCATATCAAAGGACCAAGAGAAAGAGAAGTTCAGCGAGCTACAAGAATACCTGGTCATAGACATCATAAACATTTTTTAAAAGAGAAAAGAAAGTTAAAATCAAAGAATAAAGCTCTGCAAAATTTAGTTGATAGTGAAGTTAGTGAACTGAAAGATTCTAGTCCAGAAGTTTCAAATACAAATTTACCTATTAATAAACCTCACGTTAAACCAAAATCGACAACAGTTCCCAAAATTGAAGTTGAAAATTCATCAGATGAAGGATCTCGATCAGATATTGTTAAAGACTCACTTTCATCTGATGAAAACGATAATCACATTACAATGGTCAGATCAGCAGTTAATTATTCAGATAACAATGAAAAATCTAATAATTTATTTCCGAGGGCCCATACGTTCAATGGTCCTGGAGGTTCAGATAAACGTATTAATATTTTTCCAATTAAAGGACACAAAAAAAAACGTCGTAACCTTCTTACAAGAACATTGACAGGAATCACAGGTGTTGGTGGTGGTGGTAGAAGGCGTGGATCACCATCAGCATCAGCATCCTCTATTTTTACAGCAGATTCAGAAATACCTGATGATGAATTGATATCTGAATACTCAGATGAAATTCCGGAAGATACTTACCTTTCTTGGAAACCAAAAGTCGGTAGAAATTCCAATTTCATTACATTTTCTGATGCGCAGAAGCAAGAATTAGGTGGTGTAGAGTATCAAGCAATGAAATTATTAAGTATTCTTTTGATCATTTATTATTTTGGTTTTCATATTACTGCCGCAGTGTTTTTCTTACCTTTTATTAATACTAAAGATTATTATAAAAATGCTATGCGTGAATTTGGATTTTCTCCTACTTGGTGGGCATTTTTTACTGCTCAAAGTGTTTTCAATGATTTAGGTTACACATTAACGCCCAATTCAATGATGACATTTGCACAGAATGCTTATACTATCATTGTTTCATCCTTTTTCATTGTTATTGGTAATACAGGATTTCCTATATTTTTAAGATTTTTGATTTGGTTAGGACACAGGTTCACTAGAAAATTAACAATGACTCATGATTCTTTAAGTTTTCTTTTGGCACATCCAAGACGTTGTTTTACATTGCTATTTCCCTCCAGTCCAACGTGGTGGTTGTTTGCTGTTTTAATAATTTTAAATTTAATTGATTGGATTTTATTTATTATCTTAGATTTCAAATCATCTGATCTATCATACTTACCACATGGATACCAAATCTTAGCTGGATTGTTTCAGTCATTTTCGACACGTACTGCAGGATTTGCTGTTGTTGATTTGTCGAAACTGCATCCAGCTATTAAAGTTTCATACATGGTCATGATGTATATATCAGTTCTTCCTTTGGCAATTTCCATTAGAAGGACCAATGTTTATGAAGAACAATCATTAGGTATTTATCATGGTGGTGAAGATGAAGAGGATGTACCTGAATCTAAGAAAAAAATGCAATTCATTGGAACCCATTTAAGAAAGCAATTATCATTTGATATTTGGTTTCTTTTCCTTGGTATATTTTTGATTTGTATTATTGAAGGAGGTAAAATATCATCCGGAGATTTTGATATTTTTGATGTGATGTTTGAGGTTACATCAGCTTATGGTACAGTTGGATTAAGTATGGGTTATCCAAATACAAATACTTCATTTTGTGCACAATTTTCCAAATTATCAAAATTAGTAATGATTGCAACAATGATTAGAGGACGTCATAGAGGTTTACCTAATTCAATTGATCGTGCAATTTTACTTTCTGCTGATAAAGTTAATCTGCGTGATGATCTCGAAGCTTATAATGCATTTAAGAGAAGTAATACATCTGCATCAGCATTACATTCATTTGATCGAACAGGGACTAATGTTGATATTCATTCAACATTTCCTCATATTTCAAGAGCTGCAACTCAACTTACACAAGATGATGATGTTAATAGAAGGAACCTAACACGTCAACCAACGATTTCAGATCAAATTAGATCGGGTACAATCCCATGGCAAAGATTAGCAAGGAAAGGTGGCGAAATTGTTGCAAAAGTTGGTAGAAATGTTTTCACTGTTGGTACTGCACCAAAGGAAAGATATCCAAGAGATTTTACAAGGGATTGGACACGTATGTCAGGGAGAAATAATAATGATTCTTGGAGTAGAAGAAGTACTTACCGTAGTGGTGAAGAAGCTCATGAACTTCAACCGCTGTATAAAGTTGTAAGTCATGAAAATTCATTCAATGAGAATTATGGTGATGTTACCACCCCACCACCCGCTTCAGAGAGGGCTGAAGAAGCTGGTTTTAATAGATACTATGCTAATGATGAGGGGCATAATGAAGATGGTGAAATGGAACAAGAGGAGGAGGGAGAAGAAGAGATTTACAGTGGTGATAATGATGAAATTAGCGATAGGGAATGGCCTATCGTTCGATCTTCTTCAACATAATTGAAGAATAGTGAAGATGAGGATTACCACTAAATAGCATTTTTAAAAAGAAGATATTGTATTTTTAAAAAGCATTATAGATTACGTTATGGTTTTGTTACGGTTTATGTTTAATTTTGACAAGTTAAATTGGATTTTTATATTAATTATTACATTCTTTGAGAGAAGTAGATTATAATACTTATAACCTTTATATAAATTAACGAGTTTAAAGATAGGCAAAAAAGGAAAAAAAAAAAATAGAAAATGAACTCCCCCAAACGTCCAACGACGAGATGTAAGTAAGTGATTAAGCGTAATGTCAAGCATGGTTAAAAGAGGTCTATAAATGAAAACCATTTAAACCATTTTGGTTCCACCAATATGCAAGAAGCATTTGCAATTACCTTTGGTTTAGAACCAAGAGTTTGGATTTCACCATCAATAATAACTTTCCTTCCTCTATGTTCAACAACTTTAGCAATTAAAACAACATCAGAATCAATTTGAGCCTTTTCTTTGAAATCAATTGTTAATTTAGCAGTAACACCTCTCTTATTTGGTAATTTATCAAATCCACAAAATGCTAAACATTCATCAAGTAATGTTGAAATAATTCCATTATGAATCTTTCCATCCGTACCTGCAAGGCCATTACCTAAATGACTAAAAGCATACATTTTCCCTTCAGTGGAATTTAAGAATACTAGTGGTCCAACATCTAAATGATTTGGTGAATTAAGAAGGCCCTGACCAACATGGTTTTGTTTATGAGCATCTGGAATTATTTGATTAATAGAAATTAATGAATAATCTCGACTTTGTAATACATCTTGAAATAATTTTTCCTTTTGAAGTGCTTCAAATACTGGTAAAGTACTTGCTAGAGATTTATCAACTGTACGTTGACGTTGAGGTTTGACAAGAAGTTGTGAATCGGGCCATGGGTGTGCAAAAAGTGCAATTCCTGTACCAAACGCGCCAACAACTGTAAATGTTTTAAATACCTTTGTTATAATCCCCATCTGTTGTGTGTTCTGTGTTGTGTTGTGTTGTGTAATGTAATTGAAAGTCAATCAATTCAACTTCTAATTCAATCAAAGATACATTTTTCTTTATTTTAAAATACGCAAGAAAAAGTTGCGCTTTCTTTCTTATTTTCATTTTTTTTTCGTTCTTGTTTCCTTTGTGTTGACTAAATTAACAGAAGAAATAAAGCAATAATGGATACAACAAAGCCAGAACCCCCAACAAGGGCTTCAGATCGTAGAAGAGCTGGTAGTGACGTTCAAAAAGACTTTGTTGTGCGTTTTCAAGCACAAAATGGACATGAAATGAGTTCGCATATCGCGTCAAAAGTTAACAATAGAAATGCCAACAACACAGAAACACAAAATTCTAATATTAATAAAGTTAATGATGAAATTACTGGTAATAAATCTATTGGGAGGTCAGTTGAAAGTATAGATGGTCCCAATACTATCAGTACAATACTTGAAAACAATAATATTATTGATAATAAAGACCAATTAACTTCAAAACCTGAACAACTCGAAGTTAATTCCAATGAATCAAAATCAAATTCAATTGATAGTATTGATGATGAGATTGTCAATCAGAATGATATTCCAATTAATCGTTCGTTGACTGAATTAGAAATTGATAAAAATAGTACAGATAATGATAAACGTAAAAAAGATGAAGAAAACGTTAATATTAATAATGAAATAGATAGTAAATTGAGTGAAAGAAATGACAACAAAAATAACAATAGAAGTGAAAGTGAAAGTGAAAGTGAAAATAGTATTGAGAGTGAAAGTGAAAGTGAAATGGAAAGTGGCCTTGAAAGTGAAAATGAGGATGAAAGGAAGATTCAAAAGGAAACTCAAGATGAAAATCAAAATGGAAATGAAATTGAGAAGGAGAAGGAGATTAAAGAGGAAGAGAAAGAAAAAGAGAAAGAAAAAGAGGAAGAGGAAGAGGAAGGAACAGTGGGAGTCAAATCTCCTGTTGAAGACCTTATTAATGATGAAACTAATAATATAAGTAAAGGTGATGATGAAGAGGATGAAGTAGAAGATGAAGACGAGAGTGAAGAAACAATTGTCAAATCTCGTAAACAGTTAAACCATGTCAAGAGACTCAAAGAATCAGATGAAGATATGAAGTATGAAAAGACTATATCGACTAGTGAAATCAAAAGACAAACACATACGATAGTTCTCCCATCATACTCTAGTTGGTTTGATATGAAAAGCATTTACAAGATTGAAAAAGAATCATTACCTGAATTTTTTAATGGTATTAACAAGAGTAAAACTCCTGGAATTTATATTAGATACAGAAATTTTATGGTTAATTCATACAGAATGAATCCTAATGAATATTTGTCATTTACAGCAGTTCGAAGAAATTTAATTGGTGATGCAGGAACTATTTTAAGGATTCATCGATTTTTAAGTAAATGGGGTCTCATCAATTATCAAGTGAATCCTGAATCAAAGCCTCAATCTGTTGATCCACCTTTCACAGGTGATTATACAATTGATTTGGATACACCTAGGGGTATGTTCCCATTTGAAAGTTTTAAACCACCAACTACATTCCCAGATCTAACGAAATTGAAGAAAGCTTTGATGGATAATGGTGATGAAAGCATTAGTAAAAACAATAACACCGATAACAATATCAGTAATAATAATAATAATAATAATAATAATGATGATAATAACTCAATAACTGCAGATTTAATTGATGAAACTAATAGTGATTATGATTCTTTGAAAAGTTTTAATAAAACTGGAAATCAATCCAACAATGATAATGAACTTAAACGAAAATCGGAATACAGTGAAAATATTGATAATATAAATGAATCATCAAATAAGAAAATTAGAATTATAAAACCAGATATAAACAATGGCTGGACCAATGAATCTCTTCAAAAGCTCATAGAAGCAGTTAGCCAATTTAAAAATAATTGGTATAAAATTGCTGAATATATTGGAAATGGTAAATCACCTGAAGAATGTATTATTAGATTTCTTCAATTACCAATGGAAGATAAATATCTTCAAGAGAATAAGCATCGTTTGGAACCGTTAAAATATATTCCAAATTTATCATTTTCACCAAATGATAATCCAATAATGTCTTCATTAGCCTTTTTAGTTAAACTTGTTGATATTGATGTTGCTTCTGCTGCATCTCAAAGAGCTATTAAAGTTATGGATGAAAAGATTGAAGAAAAGCTTAATAAAAATAAATCTATCGAAAATCGTGATGAAAATGATGATCCATTAAGTGATGTTAAAGATGCAGCTACAAATATATTTGGTATAGTTGGAGCTCGTTCTCATTTATTTGCAAATTATGAAGAACGTGAAATGCATAAGTTGCTTTCAAATATAATTCAGCACCAAATGAAAATTGTTGATATTAAATTACAAAAGCTTGGATCCTTAGAAAAACAATATGAATTTAAAGAAAAGGAGCTTACAAGGAAAGCTGATAATTTACTACAAGAAAAACTGAGTATGTTTAAATTTACAAATGCAGCAGCTTCAAAACTTTTAAATGTCATTAATATGGTTGAATCTGCTACTGATATTTCACAACTTGATTTAAATAAAATGAAAGAAATGGTTGAAGAATCAAAGAACATATTGTATCAACCACCAAGGAAACAAATGAACATTTTAGAGGAGCACAGCGAACTTGAAGATAAGCAAAAGAACTCATCTTCCGAACAAATTAAACCAATAAGTTCAGAATCACCAATGTTTTACAGGTACTGGAACGGATGATAACATCAATCAATAGGAACATTTATATTTATAGTTATTATGGTTTAAGTTTATTTTTTTTTCATTATTAGAGTTACACAGTTTTCTTTCTCTCTCTAGTTTTATGTTTTTCATTTGTTCTTTTGTTGTTTTTTGTTATTTTTCATCATTTTCCACTACTCTTTTTCTATTACTTGCTATATGTATACTGTTATAATTGTACAAAACTGTTTTGTATTTAAACTAATTTAATATTTTTCTATAAAGTTTGTGTCCATGTTTCTTTTACAAGTGCCAGCACTGTATGTAAAACATCAAAATCAGACTCTCTGTATTCATTTTCATTATCAACATTTCCAAAGAGTTTCCCACTGATATTTAAAATAATATTTTTTGTAGTAAGCTGGCCCATCAAAAGACCTAATTGTGATGCAACAACTTGAGTTTTAATTGTGGTACCAGCTCCAATTAGAACCGTTGGTACAACTGTAGATATGGATGAAGTATCTTCATCATCTTCAAGTGTATCAGGATTAAAATTATAATTTCTAATAGGAGTTTTCAAATGAGTTTTAGACGGAATTTGAATGTCATATGAAATATCAATTTCACCATCTTTAGCTACAGAAATAATGATTTTATCAGAAAATTCAAGAAGTGTACAGTCTAACGTGGTTTCATCTGCAGATTGATCTGTTGTTACTTGAATAGCCTTATGTTTGAAGTTAGATGCAAAGTCAGAGTTTTTCATTGATTTTTAGCTCTCTTTTTTAAGAGGTAAAAATGAATTGAATTGAAATGAAATTTGAACAAATAAAATAACCGCGTTTCTTTAAGTAATGAAATATATATATGTGTGTGCTTTCTGGTTTAATATATGTTGAAAGAGAGACAAAGAACAACAACACACTGTGATTGTTTATAGTTTGAAAGGGAATTCATGGATTCGCCTTTGTCTTATGCTGGTAGTGTTTTTCATCCATTGGTAAATTCTAATGAAAATGATGTTGAACAACAACAAGTTTTTCAAAGATATCGTTCAAGATGGTCAATAATCGAACAATCAATTCTTAAAGTGATCTCAAATATATGTGCATTCCTTTTCATTGGATTTATCTTTTTCTTTTCACTTTTTCATTATTTTTATCATCAGTTTATATTAAATGAGAAGAAAAATTATAAAAAGAGTTCACAAGATCCGTTCCCTATAAATAAAACCAAAATTACTGATGATTTAAATTATTATGCTCATCTATTGGATTTAGACTTGAAGAAATATAGAATTACTACCCATGATGGATTTGTTATTACATTATATAGATTATATAACCCTCATGAAAGTCTTGCAGTTTTAAATTCTAAGAAACCAATATTATTAATCCATGGGTTAATGCAATCATCTGCTTCATTTTTAACAAGTGGTTATAAAAGTCTAGCATATTTCTTAATTGAAAATAATTTTGATGTTTGGTTAGGTGATAATAGATGTGGATTTGAACCTGAACATATTGTTTATGATGAAAATGATCCAAGAATGTGGGATTGGGATTTAAATGAAATGGCTAGGTTTGATTTACCTACAATGATTAATGAATTAAAATCAATTAAAAATTATGATGGTAAAGTATCAATTATGGCCCATTCTCAAGGTACAACTCAATGTGTTTATTTATTTTCTAAACAATTTAATGCAAATTTCAAAGATTCTGTTGATAAATGTATTTTATTAGCACCTGCTGTTTATGGAGGACCATTGTTGAATACTAAATTATTTATTAGATTCATGAAATTCCTTCCTGATAGTATTTACAATATATTTTTTGGTTCAACTTCTTTCATGCCAATTTTAAATTATTTAAGAAAGTCAACATATAAAATGTCATCCTTTGGTTTCACATCATATTCAGTTTTCAGTTATTTATTTGATTGGAATGATTATTTATGGGATCGTAATTTAAGAAGAATTCATTTCATATTTGCTCCTGTTTTCGTTTCTGTAAAATTAATGAAATGGTGGCTCAGAAGTAAAAATGGTCAAGGATTTGAAGAAGGTAAACCAATTATAAAAGATTCAAATTCATGGTTTTCAAATGAGACACCAGATTTAATGTTAATTATTGCAGGTAATGATGGGTTAGTTAATGGACAAATGTTTATTGATAGATTGACAAATATAGAAAATGAAATGATAGGTCGTTGGAAATCTATGACAATTGAAGAATATAGTCATCTTGATGTTCTTTGGGCAGATGATATTATTCAAAGGATAGGAAATCCAATTCTTGAATTTTTGACTTCAGTTACAGAGTAATTGAATATTACGTTAAAGATTTCATTTTTCATTTTTCATTTTTCATTTTTCATTTTTCATTGGTTTCTTGAAACTAATTTTGATTTAATCAAACCATTTGTAAAATTGTATGTATTATTAGTGAATTATTCATTAAAACTTTGTTAGATTTGTTTTTTTTATTTTATTTGTTTTTTTGGTTGCCTTGTGTGCATAATTATCTAACAAAAGTATTAAATTATGTATTATGTATAAGTATATAAATATACATCATAACTTAATATCACCTTCTTGGATAACAGCAGTATCTAAAATATCAATAGAACCTTTGATTGTTTTAATTTCTTTAGCTAATTCTTTATAATTTTCTGGTTCAAGTAAAAATTCAATAGATATTTTATCATCCTTTTCTTCTTTTCCAATAAAATCTGAAATATATTTATCATTAAAATCATTTTCAATTGAAATGTAAGACTTTTTAAGTAATGTAACTTTAACTTTCATTTTAGCTCTTGCAATTGGAATAAGTTGATTCTCTACAAGTACTTTAATAGCATCTAAAGCTTTTGATTTTGCACTTCTTGCATTTGTATAATTAAATTTTAATTCTTTTAAAGCTTTTTCTATCATTGTTGGTGGATACCTTTTCTTACTTTTTGGATTAATACATTTTGTTGAAATAATAGTTAAAATTTCATTATGAAGATTTTCACTATGTTGTTGTCTTTCCTTTTCATGTAATTGAATTTCACCTTTCTTTAAAATTTCTAAAACAATTATATTAATATCAGTTGTACCAAATGATTTTATTAATTCATCATTTGGTGCAACTTGTCCTTTTGAAACATTTAAAAAGACTTGTGGAATTTGTAAAACTTCATCAATATCTTTTTCAATTCCTTTTCTATAATCTTGAACTTTATTTTGATAACATGCAATTTCAAACCTTTTCTTACCCTTTTTCATTCGCACTAATGAAACATTTGTTAATTTAATTTGTGTATTTGGTTGGTTAATCTTTCCCATATTGATTTAAATGTTATAATATTGAAATATAATGTGTCTTGATAGAAAGAGAAAGAGAAAGAGAAAGAGAAACTTTTAATATGATAAAAATTAATAAATTAAGGAAGGAAGGAAAAGTTTTCCAGGCGGTGCAAAGAATACAAAATTATATATAAATAGAATTGAAAGTCCTAATTTAATTGACTTTTAATGTTTTTGAATTGGCTCTCAAATACATTATGAATTGTTTGATTTATTTCTGAATTATTCAAACTTTTAATAGTTAAATACTGACAACCAAAACACATATTATTAAAGGGCAGTTATTTATTGATATTTTGGTTAAATTTGGAGAACAATAACAATTAAAAAATTAGATATTGTGGGTATTTGATTCGGTGTCATTTTATTATTCTGATAAATTAATAAATTGGTGTTTAAACAAAATAGCTCAGATTGACAGAAAATATAATTGCTCATTCAATATCAAATGAAGTTATTTGGTAATATAGTATGTGTTTGTTTTATTCTTTATGATGAGATATTATGATTTCAAAAAATATTATCATTATAAATAGGTTTGAAAGTGCATATTTGATTTGATAGTATTTCTTTATTAATATGGTGTATGGAATTATCAATTTTTCATATGATTTA
>JAJLVG010000029.1:0-19246 GCA_030564585.1 Martiniozyma abietophila
GATTTAGAATAAGATGTCACACCACAAGAAGCAGTAGCTGTTGGTGTAAGAGTAGACCATGGTTGTGAAGGCACGTAAGCAGCCAAGGAAGATGCAATAAGTGGAATTAAGGAGAAAACTAACTTCATATTTAAATAATAAAATTGTCTATAATGATTAAGAAAAGAATGACTATTAAGTTGGAACAAACGAGTGACAAGAACAAGAAGGCAATTGAAAATATAAAAAGAAATTCTTTAATTAATTGATTGATGTCATTATATGGGTGTAGTATTCATTTTATACCTGAAAAAATTATGAATAACTGAAATAATAAAAGTTATTCATAATTTTTCAGGGGCGTTAAAAAAAGGACAGTGAAAAGTAAACAAACGCGTTTGAACCGTGTTTTGGTTTTCAGCCGTTCTTAATTTATTACTTTTTTCGAATTAAATTATTACTTTTGTGACGTCAAATTTAAGACCGTGATTTGACACAATAGAAGACGAGACCAATTATTAGTAGTGAGACTCCTTTGGAAAAAAGGACTATTCATTATAGTCTACTACATGTTTAATGATTCTATAAGGACATTATTAGAACGATATATATTGAAAACTATCATGCTATAATAAAAAATGTTAAAGTTAAGTTAGGGTTGTTGATGTAAACATGGATATATTATACTATATAGTAGGTGTTTGTGTTTACTTGTTACTAATATTAGATGATTGCCCTTCTTCTTTGATATGTTGTTGACATTATTCAGCTCAATAGGTATCAACAAATTAACTCTTTCCGTTGTACCCGGTAACCTCTTTCAGTAAACTCATGTCAAATGGGAAGAATTATTATTTAATTTTATTATTATTATTTATTTATATTTACGTAAATTCCAAAGCTCATTTGAGCTCAGATGATAAAATAATATTATTGGATGGTATTAAATTATTTATAAATTAATAGATGTATATTATCAATAGAACAGGCTCCCATTTTGAACAAAAGCGTCAGATCAGACTGTTTATAATTAAATTTCCCAATTCGAATATTAATAAACAAAACTGTTTGTTAATTATAAGTTATAATTATAAATGACAAGGCGAAGGCATTTTAAACTAAAATTGGACCCATACAATGAAACCAAAATAAACACTAGAGACATCACATATTTATATATTCAACATGATAATACGAAATTGATTAAAGAAAATTTCAAAGTAAATTGATGAACCAAATTGTTTAAACTGTAATAGAGATTGATATTTTTTCGAGTTTTTTTAATGATGATATGATTTCACTTTCACTTTCATTTTCATTTTCTCCTATATATTCATTCAATTCTTCTTTTCAATTTATATGTAAATGTTCCTACTAGCTCACCAGCTTTTA
Source organism: Martiniozyma abietophila (assembly GCA_030564585.1). Classification (NCBI taxonomy): domain Eukaryota; kingdom Fungi; phylum Ascomycota; class Pichiomycetes; order Pichiales; family Pichiaceae; genus Martiniozyma; species Martiniozyma abietophila. The sequence continues at coordinate 1,372 of JAJLVG010000029.1, forward strand.
AATTACACAATTAAAATCTTCAATTCATAATGTTTATCTAAATATTCAATATACTCGTTTCTTTCGACTCTACCCAAGGAGACTAACTAACATTAAAAAGCATGATTTTGAGTATTAATTGGAGTTCCACCCCCTCCAGTCTATAAACCATAATTTTTAACCTTGTCTGGTATCTTTAAACATAATTTATATACTTAATTTACACACGTATGATTATAAAATCAGTGAATTGCGGTGTCGTTTGTTAAAATTACCTTTTTAATATTCAATCTTGAAACTAATCAAATGAATTTAAAAGGAAACGAGAGAAGAAATTCAAACTTTTTCTTTAATTTTTCAAACAGAAAATTATCAAACAGAGACACAGAAAAATTTTGAAAAAAAAAGTAGACCGACACCAAATGGCACTGACTGAAGCAACGACATCTCAGTGAAGTTAAGTCAAGTCCACACACTTCACATGTCGACATGGACACCAGACCCAGCGGGCCTTCAGCAACTGATATATATCTTTACTGGAACCCTTTCACCTGATCATCAAACTAGATCATCAGCAACTGATGCTTTAAAACAAGCAACAATTATTCCTGATTTTGATAATTACCTTTTACATATTTTACTTTCTGAAAAGGATTCTGCAAATAATGAAATTCCAGTCTCAACAAGGGCAAGTGCTGGATTATATTTAAAAAATGATCTTTTAAGAAATTGGAATATCAAACAAGCAGATTTACAATCTCATATTTTACAAATGCTTCCTCATGGTCTTATAAGTTCAACAAAATATACAAGGAAAGTTACTTCAGGTATTATTGCAGCTGTTTTCAGAAAATTAGGTCCACAAGGTTGGCCAAATGTAATTCCTAATATGATTGAATTAGTTGATGGAGCTGCAGGTGATGATGGTAGAAAAGGTTCTTTAGAAGCACTTGGATTAATTTGTGAAGATTCTGGTCGATTATTAGAAAGAGAAATTAAATTAAATGATGGAACTTTAATTAAACCAATGGAATTGGTTGTTCCAAGACTGATATCTTTATTAGGAAATCAATCAATCAATCAAGATATGAAAGATCAAGCAGCAAAATGTTTAGTTCAATGTGTTAATATTGGTTCAATGGTTGTTCAAATGAATTTGGATGATCTTTTAACAGTTTTATTTTCAATTTGTCAACAAGGTGATTCAATTTCTGATAATTTAAAAAAGGAAATTGCAGCATTATTTTGTGGAATTTTAGAACATTGGAAAACAAAATTATATCAACATTGGAATGGATTAATTTCTTGGATGATTCATATGATTACAAGTTCTAATGAATCCGTTGCTTTACAATCTTGTGAATTTTTACTTTCAATGAATATTCTTGATGTACCAACTGAATTAATTCAACCTTTATTACCTCAAACTGTTCCAGTTCTTTTAAGTAAAATGATTTATGATGAAAATGATATTACTTTAATGGAAAATGAAGATGAAAGAGATCAAAATTCTGAAGATAAAGATGAAGATATCAAACCTCAAACAGCTAAAAGTAAAGAACATACTGTTTCTAAAAAGGATGATTCAAACAATATCAATTCAAATAATTCTAATTCTAATAATGATTCTGATTCGGAATCTGATTCTGATGATGATGATGATGATGATGATGAATTTGATAGTGCTTATACATGGAATTTACGTAAATGTTCAGCTGCTACTATTGATATATTTGCTTCAAAATTCCCTGTTGAACTATTAAGTATTACTTTTCCAATTATTAAAACTAATATGATTTCAACTGAATGGCCAATTCGTGAAGCTTCAATTCTTACTTTAGGTGCAATATCTGAAGCTGCTTTAGAGCATGCTACACCTGAATTACCTGAATTAATTCAATTTTTAGTTGAAAGATTAAAAGATCCAAAACCAAGAGTTAGACAAATTGCATGTTGGACTTTAGGTAGATATTCAACATGGGTTTGCTCCGAAGCTGAAATTGGTGGATCATTTGCAAATTATTTCAAACCAACATTTGAAGCTGTCATGTCATGTGCACTTGATGAAAAGAAAGTTGTTCAACAAAGTGCATGTTCTTCATTATCAGATTTCATTGAATCAGCAAATTCTGATTTACTTTCAAATTTTATTAATGAAATTTTACAACATTTTCAAATTTATTTTCAAAGGTATCGCCGTAAGAATTTATTAGCACTTTATGATACAGTTCAAACATTTACAGAAAAAGTCGGTGATTTAATTGCATCGAATAACATTTATATTGATATGTTATTACCACCTCTTATTAATAAATGGCAATCACTCTCTGATGAGGATAAAGATCTTTGGCCACTTTTAGAGTGTATGTCATCAGTTGCTGCATCATTAGGCCCATCATTTGCAAATTATTCTCTTCCAGTTTATGAAAGAGCTGTTAGAATTCTTCATAATTGCATTCAACAAGAACAAATGGCTCATAGTGACTCAAATTTTATTGCACCAGAAAAGAATTTTATAATAACATCACTTGATCTTATTGATGGTTTAATTCAAGGATTATCAACACATTCAAGTGAACTTATCAAAAGTGGTGATCAAAATAGTACTTATTCACTTCCAGAATTATTAATTACATGTTTTGATGATCCATCTGATGATGTTCGTCAATCAGCATTTGCATTACTTGGAGATATTGCAATTAATTTATGTAATGAAATTATCATCCCATATTTACCACCAATTATGTTATCATTATTAAATGAAATTAGTAGTCAAACAAATGATTTATCAATTGCAGCAAAAAATAATGCAATTTGGGCATTAGGTGAAATGGTCTTAAGAATACCAAATGAACAATTTTCATCATATTTAGAGCAAATAGTTCCACCTTTATTAACCATTATTCATAATATTAATTGTTTAGAAGATCCAACATTAATAGAAAATACAGCAATTACAATTGGTCGAATGGGTATTTATCATACAAACTCAATGATCAATTATATTCAATTATCAAGTATGATTTCAATATGGTGTGAAATTATGTCTCATACAGAAGAGAATGAAGAAAAAGAAACTTCATTCATGGGTATAACTTTAATTTTATTATCAAAACCAGAAATTTTAACAAATGATATTAAAAATTTACAAGGTATGTTAACTTCTATTGCAATGTATGAAATGCCAGGTGATGAACTTGGTCCATTATTCTTACATTTATTACAAGGTATTAAATCAAGTTTAGGTGATCAATGGGATCAAATGACTTCAACATGGGGAATTCAAAATTATTTGAAATCAAAGTATGGTGTTTAAAAAAGATTAATACTTTATTTCTTTATTTTGAGTGTATCAATTTTTTCAATATTTTATTCACTTTCAAATCGGCATATATATGGCCAGTAATAGATATATATATTTCTCTCTATTTAAATCATGGAGAGATAATAGATTAATACTTTTTTTTCTTGCATATTCATTTAAGTAGTTTTTCAAACTGAATACATTTAAATAAATTAAATAAAAAACTCTAAAAATTTATAAAAAAAATGAATATATTATAATTAATTTTAATCATTTCTCTTTTCTAATAATAATTGACCCATTGGTACATCTGAAACACCTTTTCCTAAAGCATAAATAGATCTACCTCTTAAAATAGTTTCAACAACTCTACCTTTTAATAATTTATTATCAAAAGCTGTTAACTTATTTTTAAAAAATGTTTTTGCATTAGCAATTGTAAATTCTTGATTTGGATCAAATATTGCAAAGTCTGCATCCATACCAATATCAATTTTACCTTTTTTATGTGATAAACCAACTTGAATTGCAGTATTTTCACAACACCATTTAACTATATCAGTAATTTGAAATTTTGATCCAAATTGTTCTTTACCAACTGACCAAAGTAAAGGTAAACCAAATCCAACAGATGATATACCACCCCAAGCTTCAAAAAAGTCACCACGTTCAAGACCTTTTAATTCTGGAGTACAAGGGGAATGATCTGAAACAACTGAAGTTATGAGATTATCAAATAATGCATTCCATAAAAGTAATCTATTTTCATCACTACGAATTGGTGGGCAACATTTAAATTGAGTTGCACCATTTGGAATTTCTTCTGCTTTAAGAGAAAGGTAATGAAAACAAGTTTCAACTGATAAAGGTAAATTTAAAATATTTTTTGCATGGTTAATCATTGGTAAAGCTTCATGAGTTGCAAGGTGAACAATATGAACTTTTGTTGTTGGTTGATCTTTTAAACAATTTATAATATTTTTAATTGCTGTACATTCAAAAGAATCAGGACGAGAAGCTAAAAATGATGAATAAGCTCTTGGATCAATATCTTTTAAAATATTATTTTTTTTGGTTGCTAATTCAAGTGGTGGTAATAAAGTTGTTAAAGATAAATTTTCAATATGATTTGGATTAATTAAATGTGAAATATTACCTGAAAGTGGTTCAACTGATTGTAATAAAGGTGATTTTGATAATAAATCAACTTGATATTCAGATAAACCAGCAATTTGATGGTCCTTTTTATGATTAAAACAATCATGATTTAATTGCTCATTATTATAATAATGATAATCAGTTTTATCAATTAATTCATCTTTCTTTGGATCCATTTCAGCATGAAACATTAACATTGTACTTTGACCTTTAACAATTTTTAATGCCTTAGAAATATAATCAGGATCAACCATTGGGAATTCATCAACACCAGATTCCATCATAAAACCTTTAAAACCTCTAACACCAGAATTAATTAATGGAATTAAATCATTCAAATTATCAGGAACTAATCCACCCCAAAATCCTGTATCAACCCATATTTGACCTTTTGCAGCATTTAATTTTTTATTAAAATTTGAAACTGTTGTTGTTGGTGGTATTGCATTTAATGGCATATCAATAATAGTTGTAACACCACCTGAAGCAGCAGATTGAGTTCCTGTTGCAAATCCTTCCCATTCAGTTCTACCAGGTTCATTCAAATGAACATGGGAATCAACTAATCCAGGCATTATAATAAATGGTGAAACATCTCTAAATGATTCTACATCATATAATTGAAGAATTTTTGAATCAGATGTAAGAAGTTGTTGTTCAATATGAATGATTTTACCAGATGTAATGGAATATATAATGGTTGTTGGTTGAACTATACCGTTGTACACTGTATTAGATGAAGCGATAGCTCTTGACATTCTATAAGTTTTATATTTTGTTGATCTATAATTGAAATATGATAAAATTTAAGAAAAAAATGTCTAATGAAACGAAAGATAAGAAAGAGGGAAGACAATATTTATATATATAGAAATAAGATTCAATAATTGGACTACTGAAAGAGATATATAGGAATATGAAAAAGAAAAAGAAAAAGGAAAAGAGTATTATAAAATATCCAAAGAGGTAAAAAACCAAAAGAAGGAAAACCGGGGAATAAGTTTATATTAGTTTTGCACGTTGAAATCAAACGAAATGAGTAGTTGTGGTAATAATAAGTATAATAAAAATATCTAAAATACCGTCCTTTTTAAGAACAATAAATTTAAACTGAAAAACCGGTGCGCCGGAAATCGCCGATTGATCGCGGATTTTTTTTTCTTTTTTCTCTTTTTTCTCCTTTTAAGAAATTTAATAAGCAGAGAGAGGCAAGAAGAGATGAGCATTAGAAGATAGAGTTCACAATGTCAGAACCAATCGTAGCACCAGCACCAAAGATGGCAGCTTGACCCAGTTGAGATCCAAACTTTTTGAATTTGCCGCTATGGTGGGATTGTGATTGTGATTGTGCTTGCTCAACTTGCACGATTTGTGGTTGTTGTTGTTGTTGTTGTTGTTGGTACACTGACTGTTGAGATTGCTGGGTTGTTTGTTGATAAAATTGTTGAGACTGTTGTGGTTTTTGTTGGTAAAATTGTTGTTGTTGGTACGATTCTTGTTGTTGAAATTGTTCAGGTTCTGATTGTAAATAAGCTGGAGGATTAGAAGATGAATCACGTTCTCCTAAAACTTTGACATAATTCGAAGGGAACATCCCTTGTTTCCCATTGATTGAACCTTTCCACCAAGAACTTGAAGTCTTTTCTAAAATAGCAATTTTATCACCAGTTCTCAATCTAAGATCATCAGATTGTTGAGGATCATAGTCGTAAAGTGCTTCTACATAATCTTGATAATTACTTTTCTTTGAAGGTGGTGGTGGTGCCAATTTCTCTCTGATCGGTTCAACTTGTTTTTTATTCGGAGTAGTAGATGAACCAATTGTATCATAAGGATCCATTCCTTTCGTGTAACGTTCTGGTAGAGATCCAACAAGTTGATTGTAAAGCTTCTCAGTAATTACATTCGATTCAAGTAAAAACTCGAGCTCAGTTTTTACCGTAGTGAGTGATCTGTTGACTGCTGCTGACATTTGTATCGTAACTTTCTTGTCCTTGGCCTTATTCTTGTGTTTTATAAACTTGAAAACGTCATTAAATTTAAATTTCTCGAATAATTTAAAATAAAAAGTTAACGTTTGACGGCTAGTTATCCGCATTAGACAGCATATCCGACGTCCCGAGAGATACTTTAGATTTAAAATTTAAAATTTATTCTTCTATAAGATTAATTCATAAAGAGAGACCTTTTTATATACAATGTGATCGTAAGATATACAACAAATATGTTCAGAACTTCTTTGATTTAACAATAGCTGCATAGTCATCAAGTTGTTGTTTACGAGTAACAGATTCTTCCCAAAGTTTGGCAACTGTTGCCTGTTCATCAGCCCATGCAATAATATTAGACTTATATGGATGATCAGAACCATCAAACACTTTCAACCTTGCTAGCCTATCTTTTCTGTATCTATTCTTTGGTAACATACGACTCACTGCCCTTCTAAGAATTTCACCATAACCATAATCTTTAACGATCTTTTCCATTGGTGTAGCTTGACCTGATCCTGGTCTAGTAGTATGGGACCAATATGTCTTTTGTTGCATCTTACGACCCGTCACTTTCAAATGTTGACAATTTGAAACAACAACATAATCACCTGCATCTTCAGTTTGATGGATTAAAGGCTTATGTTTACCAATTAATGCTAATGCAACTTGAGAAGCCAAACGTCCAAGAGTTCTTGGGTCGTGTGACGCATCAACATGATGCCACACACGTGAAAGACCAAGTCCTGCAAACCTTCCAACCTTTTGTGACATTATTTCCTACTATCTTTTCTATTTGTTTCTTTCCTTTTAAATAGATTGTTTCTTCCTTTCTCTCTTTTGAAATTTGAACTTTTTCATTGAAATTTGTTTAAAAGAAAAAATTGTGAAATTTTTCAGTTTTCGCGCATATTTCTGGTGCACAATATTTCCTCTCTCTTTCACTCTTTCTCTTACAACGAGTGTGTTGAACAAGTATTAAGTTTTGTTATAAACGACTCACTTAGAGATAAAAGTTACAGTTTGAATCAAGTAAAATCAAACAATGTTTTTCATTAAAGATTTGTCACTTAATCTTACACTTCATCCTTCATACTTCGGACCACATATGAACACATACCTTCGACAAAAGCTTCTTTCAGATGTTGAAGGAACTTGTACAGGTCAATTTGGATATATCGTTTGTGTCTTAGAATCAATTAATATTGATGTTGGTAAAGGTAGAATTATTCCAGGTAATTCTGGTTACGCTGAATTTGAAGTTAAATATAGAGCAGTTGTTTGGAAACCTTTTAAAGGTGAAGTTGTTGATGGTATTGTCACTAGTGTGAATTCAATGGGTTTTTTTGCGGATGTTGGTCCTTTAAGTATCTTTGTTTCAAAACATTTAATTCCTAATGATATGAAATATAATCCAAGTCATACACCTCCTGCTTATATCAGTGAAGATCAAGTCATTGCAAAAGGTGCTAAAGTTAGAATAAAAATTATCGGTACAAGAGCTGATGTTAATAGTATTTCTGCAATTGGTTCAATTAAAGAAGATTATTTGGGTCCATTATAATAGCTCTTTGATAATATTTGATCTTTTTTCTTCCTCTTGTGTAATTTTAAAATTAATAAAAATATAAATCCGTCTAATTTCTTGAATCAAGTTCTTTTTGATACTCTCTCCCTCTCTGATATCTTGATGAAATAAGTTTCATATTCTCTTTTTTGATGATACATTCGTTTCTTTACTTTCTTTTACATTTTACTTATTTATTGTTTCATTATTAAATATTTTATCGTACAGAGAATTATATTTTTTTTATTTTTCTTTATCTAGAATACAAAGTTAAAAATGTTGTTTCACAAGTTTTTTATATATTCAATTGACGTTTCAATTATTTTCTTTTCATGTTTTAAAACTTTTTTTTATAATAAAAATCGTACTTTCTTTTTGTTCATAATTGTAAACGATTTTCCTTTTTCTTTTTAATCGAAAAAAATTTTTTTTTGAAAGTAATCTTAACGAACAGTATAACTACTCTTTTGTGTATATAATCTTGGAGTAATATTCATTGCCATTAATTCTTGGAATAACAATTTAGCTGCATATGGGATATGAATTTGATAAATATTTGTCTTATTCTTACAACTCTTACATTCAAATTGACCTTTCTTTAAATTTGCAATAACAGACATTAATCCACAAATACCACAAACATGAACTCTAAATTCATCAGAACAATCCATTAATCTTTCTTTTAAAAATCCTGCAACACCATGAGCAATCATACAATCACGTTCCATTTCACCAAATCTTAAACCACCATCACGTGCACGACCTTCCATTGGTTGACGAGTAAGATTTTGATATGGACCTCTTGCACGTGCATGAATCTTATCATCAACCATGTGTCGAAGACGTTGATAATATGTTGGACCAAAAAACACTTGTGCCATCATTTTTTTACCTGTATGACCATTATAAATAACTTCAAACCCACGTGATTGATAACCATTTTCTCTTAAAAGTTTTGAAACTGCATCAACTGTTAATGCTGTAAATGGTGTTGCATCACCTTCATAACCTCTTAATGATGCAACTTTTGATAAAAGACATTCAATTAAATGAGCAACTGTCATACGTGATGGAATTGCATGAGGATTAATAATTAAATCAGGGACAACACCTTCAACTGTAAATGGCATATCTTCATGACGATAAGTAATACCAATTGTACCTTTTTGACCATGACGTGAAGCAAATTTATCACCAATTTGTGGAATTTTCGTTGTTCTCATTCTAACTTTAACGAATTTTAATCCTTCTGCATTTGTTGTTAAAAGAACTTGATCAACAATTCCATTTTCTGTTGTTCTTAATGGTGTTGATGCATCTCTCTTAGTATGATATTTAGTTCTTTGACCAAGTTCTTCTGTATCTGGAGGAATTGGAACTGTTTTACCAATAATAATATCATCACCAGAAACTCTAACACCAGGGGAAATTAATCCATCATCATCTAATTTTTCATAGGTACCAGCCTTAAAACCAAGGGTATTAGAACGCATTGGTTTTTCAAATTCTTCAACAACAGAAATACCACTTCTTCTTTCTTGATCCATATAAGAACGGAAAAATAATGATCTAAATAAACCTCTATCAATAGATGATTGATTCATAATCATAGAATCTTCTTGATTATAACCTGAATAACATGAAATAGCAACAATTGCATTTTGACCTGCAGGTAATTCTCTAAATTTCAAAAATTCCATTGATTGAGTCTTTGCAAGTGGCTTTTGAGGATAATATAAAATGTTGGACATAGTATCCATTCTAACATTATAATTAGTTAAATAAACTCCCATTGCTTGTTTACCCATGGCTGATTGATAAGTATTTCTTGGTGATTGATTATGATCAGGGAATGGAATAATAGATGCAGCAACTCCAAGAATCATTGATGGATGAATTTCACAATGAGTAAAAGAATGAGCATTTATATGGTTTTTAATTCTTTGAGCAGGATCTAAATCAAGTTTTATTTCTTCATCTTCCTCACTTATTTGTTGTAAATCTTCTGACGACATAGCAATTAAAACTGTTTCTTCTTCTTCAGCATCTAAATATTCAACAACACCACCAGTGACAAGGGATTCCCAACCAAATATTCTAGTTTCTGGTTCTTTGATAGTTCCATCTTCTTCAAATTCTTCATCACCTTCAATAACTTCTAATTCTCTATCAAGAATCTTTCTACAGTGTTCCTTTGTAAGTTTTAAACCTCCTTTAGTTTCACTATCTGGATCATTATCAACAATAAATAATGGACGATAAACTCTACCTGCATCTGTAAAAATCTTAAATTCTTTTTCTCTAATATCTCTAACAAGTGAAACTTCTGGTGAAATTGTACCACTTCTTCTTAATTGTTTCATAGTTTCGACTAATAAAGAAGGATCACGATGGGTACCAACCCAATTACCATTAAGGAAAACTCTAGTTGAATCTTTATGTTCTTGTGGATCATAATCTGACATTGGTTCTAAACCCCATTCTTCTAAAAGGTAAGTAATTGGTTCAGATGCTGTACCAACAGAAATACATGACATTAATGACAAATTTTTAACTAAACCACAAGCTTGACCTTCAGGTGTTTCAGCGGGACAAACAAGACCCCAATGGGTATTATGTAATTGACGTGGCTTTGCAAGTTTACCATCTCTACCAATTGGAGTATTAGTTCTTCTTAAATGTGATAAAGTAGATGCATAAGTATATCTATTCAAAACTTGAGAAACACCAGCTTTTGAGGACATTGCCTTCTTTTGTTCGCCCCAATTACCAGTTGCAAGGGAATATTTCAAACCAGATGTAATAGTAGTTGATTTAACAGCAGAAACAATATTAAAATCTTCACCACGTTCAATACATCTTTGCATATATCTATAAATATCTCTTGAAAGTTTTCTAAAAAGAATTCTGAAAAGGTTTGCAAGTAATGGACCTGCTAAATCAAGTCTCTTCTTACCAAAATGATCTCTATCATCTTGTTCTTTTCTTTCAAGTGCACATAATAAAAGTCTATGAATAACATAACCTAAAAAGTAAGCTTTATTAGTTTCATGACCACTATCTTGAGAAATATGAGGTAAAAATTCTCTTTGTAAAATATCTTTAGCAAATTGAATACGTCTATCCTTTTTAATACCTGTTGCATTACCTCTTCTACCAATGAAATCTAAAGCAACTTCTTGAGATTGAATTAAAAAACCTTCTTCAATACATGGTTTTAACATTTCAAGCATTTGCCAATCTGAATCATCATAACAAATATGTTGTAAAATATCTCCATCTTCAATAACACCTAAAGCTCTAAAGACTATAACAATTGGAACATCAGCTTTAATATAAGGTAAAGTAGTTTTAATTGATCTACCAACATTACCATTTTTAAAAGATGATGCACCACCTCTTGAAAGTTTAACTTGAATAGAAGAAATTAATCTTGAACCTTTTTCTAATGCTGATCTTATTTCAGCAATATGAGAAATTGGAGATGGTCCAGATTTTTTAAAAACTTGAACAATATTTGCAGCAGATCTTTCTTGAGCAATTAAAACTTTTTCTGAACCATTTATAATAAAATAACCACCCATATCAAATGGACATTCTCTAATTTGATAAAGTTCTTCTTCTGAAAGTCCATATAAAGTACAAAATTTAGATTTAAGCATAATTGGAATTTTACCAATAAAAATTGTTTGAGTTTCTGCTCCACTACTATGAAGTTTAACATTATGAGATTCTTCAATAACTGGATCATCATCATCTTGATCAATCATTGGTTCAAGTTTATGTATTTGACCTGCACGGAATTTATAAATATCACCTTCTCTATACCAAGTGACTTCAGTATTTGCATCATCATCAATAGATTCTTTAACAAGCTTTTTCATTTCAACATAAAGTGGAGCAGAATAAGTAAGATTTCTAAGACGTGCTTCTTGAGGAAGAAGTGTTGCAGTTGTACCATCAGCTTCAGTTTGAGAAGGTTTTGAAAGGAAAATATCACCAAATGTAATTTCATAACGACGATTAATATCATCACCTTCTTGAACATGTTGAGCAGGTTGGTCTAAAACAAGTTTTTGGTCTTCAAGAACAAGTTCTTGAACAGAGGATTCAACGAACTCTTCGAACGAATCAAGTTGTTGAGACACGAGCCCTTTCTGTTCAAAGAAAGACGTGATGACAGTCCAGCAGTCTTCAGTTGTGATACTGTCTTCGTAATCCATCGTGGCCGTTTTATTCGTTTCGTTACTGTTCGTTGTTAAAACATTAAAAAGCCAATTTTCCTTTACAAAAATTTGACAAAAAAAAATAATTGAAAGAAAACAAAAAAAAGTCGCGACAATTTTCGCCACTCTTTTTTCAATGTCTTAGAAGAGAGAGAGAAGAAGAGAAGGGAAGAGAGAAAAAGGAAATGGAAGAAACCACACAAATGTCAGTAACATATCAATTAAATATTATATTTTGACTATTACAGTTACTAAATATTTTGTGTTTTGTAGTCAAACTTACCGTGTTAAGTAAATTTATATAACTTTCGTCTCTCTCCCTTTCTCACACAAGAGAATAATTTTTAAGCGACAAATTAAGAAGAAAAATTGTTGAAAAATTTCGGTACGATTTTTCTTTCTTTTCTTTCCTTTTCATCTTTTCATTTAAAGGTGCAAACAAAAGAGATTAAACCCCTTTTAAATAGTTAATAACTTTAATAAATATAAAATGCTCTCTTGTTTTCAAAAGACATCTATTAGAACCCTTATCATTGGTAAGCTCAAGCCAATGAGGGCAGCACATTATCCAGAACCACGTGAAGTTAAAGAAAGAGCATCACGTTCAAAAAGAATTGTTGAAAGATATAGAGAATCTGTTGAAAATGATGTTGAAAATTTTACTATTGGTGCTAAAAATCTCTATTTCCCATTTGCAACTATTAAATTCTTAAGGCCAAATGCTAAACATACTCCATATCAAGCTAAATTCATTGTGCCGAAATCATTTAATAAACTTGATTTAAGAGATTATTTATATCATATTTATGGTCTTCGTGTACTTAATGTTACAAGTACACTCTTACCAGGAACTTTCATGAGAAATATGCCTGCTCCTTATGGTTCAAGATTTAGATCTCCTCAAGTTAAAAAGATGACAGTTGATTTACAAGATCCTTTCATTTGGCCAGCAGAAACTGATGATTTTAAACTTGAAAAGGAAACTGCAAAAGAACTTGAAAAATATAGAGATGAAAAGGCAAGAGCCGTTAATTCAGATTTATTAAGACCTTCAAAAGCATTTAATGGTGTCCTTGATCCAAATCCAAGAGCAATGAATTTTGTTCCAAAATCAGTTAGAAGACAAATGAAAAATAAAAAGATTAGTGATATTGATTCTTTAAAGAAAACTGATACTGATAGACTTATTTTAAGTAATTTAGAATTATAAAATATTAGTTTTTCTTGCCATGTACATATAGTATAATAATTTAGTCAAATGAAAAGTTTATTTCTGAACTGGTATATAATGTCATATATACATGAATATATATATATATAAAACAACCTTTATAAAAAAACGAGCTAGTAAAAATATTTGAAAATGAAATAGACGATTAAAAAAGAAAATAGTATCAGATTTGTAATTATAATTCGTTAAAAAAAAAACCAAAAGAAATCAAGCTGTATACCCCTTCCCAAACTAACTTCAACGGAGAATTGACAAAGGAATATAGTATATATATAATTTTTTTTTTGAATAATTTTGCTTTTTTTTTTATCTGTTTTTGTTGGTATTTATTTTTAAATTTTGATTAGTTCCTAAAAAAGAAACTTCGTTTTTTAATGTCATTATTGTTAATATTATTTGTCTTTTGAATAAATTCATCTTGATTCGATGAAACTTTTCGATTCGGAGTTGCAGAAGAAGTAGGTTTCAAATCATTTTCTGTTACAATCGCAAAATCATCAAAACTTCCATGTCTTGATTGTTGATTACCTAAATTATAACTTGAATTTGATGTGTGACGTTGCTGTGGATATGAATGATGACTCATTCCAGATGAGACTCTAGATTTATTTGTTGTTTTTGGAATATTCAATTGAACAATTGTTGATGATGATGATGATGATAATGATGAGCTCGATTGGATATTAATATTATCAGACCCGTTTGGTGATGATGATGATGATGACTTTGAAATGCCTATTAAATTAGAGAAAGAAAATGGTGAAAGGAATGAAGAAAATAAAAGTCCTGGTAAATTAAGTGATTTTAGTTCATCATTAGCCTGTCCAATATTTAAATTATCATGTTGTGTATCTTGATTTAATATATGAGAAACATTTCTCGTAGTTTCTGAACTTAATTTTTCTTCTTCTCCAGTTAATGGATATATCCATTGTGAAACCATATTCAATCCAGTATAAATTCCTCCCATCATATTTGGTTGTTCTTTAGATGATTCATTCATAGCACTTTCACATTGATTCTTCATTTCATTCAATCTTTTAAAATAATCATCTAAATTCAAAAATTTAATGATAATAGACACTATGTACGTATTTTCAAAAGATAATAATAAACTTAAAACAAAATATCGTGCCTTCGTAATATATTGATCAATAATTTTCAGAGTTAATGGTAAATAATATATTAAAAGCAATCGAGTACCAGTAATTTTAACTAAACCTTCACCATTACCAACAGTTAAGGAAACAATTGGCCAAGCAAGCCATATTTGAACGTATAAAACAAATAATGATGAAAAAGGAAGAATATTGAGAATAAATGAAATAGGCCATGAATTTGTAACATAAAGCCAGCTAGAAAAGAGAAACCAATAAGTCAAACATTCTTCAATCTTTTGAACCATTTCATATGGTAATGTGACTTGCTTTGGGCTTTGTGATTGAGCTCCATTAAATGAGTATAGGTTAGAAACAGCAGATAAGTGAAAAGGTGAGGATGATTGTGTTGAAAGGTATGTCCTGATTGCCTGTAAAAGAACCAATGTGGAATGTAAAGGAGGAAGTGTTGATAGAATAGAAAGTGTTGTAAATAATAACCAAAACATGACTATATTATAGATAGCAATTAAAGATTATGTTATTACTAATTTACAAATGATAAACTTCTTTTTCTCTAATCTTTTATTTTTTTTATCAAAAAAAGTAGCGTTGCGCAGAGAAAGAAAAACTGGGACGGAATTTTAGTCTCTTTCAACTTGTTTTAATCTATGTGATCGTTATTTATTTCTTACTTTCTATGTTAATTTAATGTATTAGATATAGCTTTTAACTCTGATACATTTCACAGTTGAACAATTTACTGGTACTTAAATTAAAGCAAAATTGCTATATATAAATATATATATATTTAGTGTGCAAGTGAAAAAGAAAAGAAAAGAAAAACGGAACTGAATTTGTTTTCTTCTTGTTAGTAAACTCATATGCTAATATGTGGCCCATTCATCCATATAACCCAAAAGTTCTTGTAATAAATTGTTGGTCTCTTCAGGACTTGATATCCATGCTGTAGTTGCCGCAGTTCTACTTGCATAATCATTAGATCCAAGACTAGAAAACTGATCACCTATATGAAGAGTATTTTGTGGTTTAACAGGAATATCAAATTTAAGTTTGAAGTATTGCTGAAGAACTTTTACCCCTAAACTTTTATCACCAATATCTACCCAAATATCAGATCCACCATTAAATGCACACCATCTGATCTTTTGAGCAACAGGGAATAATTTTAAATCTCGATCAATCCTCAGGACTACTTCTTCTAATTGTTCTCTTACAAGTTTATAATTTTCCAATGGAACAAGTCCAACTGCAAGTTCCTTTCTAACAATAAATGCAGGTAATGAAAGCTTTTTTATTAACTTTTGTAAATTTTCTTCAGCAAAATTTAAAACAAGTTCAATATCTTTTAAATTCCAATGATTCATTTCAGGAAGGAACCAATCGTTTTCATTACAGAATTTTAATCCCTTTTCTTCATTTGAATATTTAAATAAAAAATTAGATTCACCACCCATGACAAGTAAATTTTCCTTTTGCTCTGGAGTTAATTTATCTGAAAATCTTATTTCGTTAATAAGTCCATTTAGTCTAAAATAATATTTTTCTGCTTCTTTATAACCTGCTGCTGTAACAATTCCTATTCTAATATCTTTAGATAACAAAGTAATCATATGAGGTAATAAAGGGGAATCAGTATCAAGATTTTCACCATCTTTATAAAGAGTAATATCACCATCAAAAGTAATTAATCTAAGTAATTTGTCAACAGATTTATTATTATTTTCATGGAATGGAGCAGCCAGAGAAAGTAGTTGAGCAGTATTTAAAATAAGGCGAACATCATTAAAACTTGGTGCAACAAGTCTTCTCTTACTTATGCTTCGTTTATTATCTTGAATATAAAATGCTTGTTCTAATGGTAACATAGTCCAAAATGTTCCAACTGTTGGAACTAATTGAGAAAGTCTTGATAAATGAGGGGTTCCAGCTTTTGCCATTGATCTATGATCTAAAATCAATTTTTCAATATCATGGAAAACTTCAGCATAACGACGAACAGCATCTGCTGTAACAACAAGTTCTTGAACAGCTGAAATTGCATCACATGGTTTAACAGCATATAATACAAACGGTGTTGCAAGCAAACCTTTTATCCATTCAATAAATGCATCTCTACGATGTTCCTTTAGATAATAATCAACACGATATCTCGATGACATAAATTACTGAACTTTTGTAAGGTACGTTCTATACATATTAGCTTAAAAAAGGAAAAAGAACCTACTCTAATTTTAATATGCAAACCCAAATAACTTTAAAAAAACGTGTTGAGTGTTTGAAGCGAAAAAAAAGAAGAAAGATTTTGACTCATTTTTCAATATTTTTCATTCATTTTTCAATCTTTGAAGAACCCCCTATTAAGAAAAAAGAAGAAAATATTTATTATAAGATTTCTACAATGGCTAAACATGTGCTTATGATCGATAATTATGATTCATTTACTTGGAATCTTTATGAATACTTATGTCAAGCAGGAGCAAAAGTTTCAGTTTTCAGAAACGATGCGATTACTATTGAAGAAATTGAACAAAAAAATCCTGATTTAATTTTAATTTCACCAGGTCCTGGTCATCCAAAGACAGATGCAGGTATTTCAAGATCTGTTATTGATTATTTTAAAGGGAAAAAGCCAATATTTGGAGTTTGTATGGGTCAACAATGTATTTTTGAAGTATTTGGTGGATCTGTTGAATATGCTGGAGAAATCGTTCATGGTAAAACATCAACAATAACTCATGATGAAAAAGGTATGTTTAAAAATGTTCCACAAGGAGTTGCAATTACTAGATATCATTCATTAGCAGGTTCTAATTCTACTTTACCTGATTGTTTGGAAGTTACAGCAAAGACTGATAATGGTATCATTATGGGTATTAGACATAAAGAATATACTATTGAAGGTGTTCAATTCCATCCTGAATCAATTTTAACAGAAGAAGGTCATCTCATGATAAAAAATATTTTAAGTATTGAAGGTGGATATTGGAAAGATAATCAATCAGTTTCAACTCTAAAATCAGGATCAATTTTAGATAAAATTTATTCAAAGCGTCGTGATGATTATGAACAAATTATGAATATTCCAGGTAAGACAATGAATGATTTGGAAGAATATTATAAATTAGGTTTATCACCATCAATTCAAAATTTCCATGAAAAATTATTTAAATTAACATCAAAAAATGAAGTTAGTATTATTAGTGAAGTTAAACGTGCATCTCCATCAAAAGGTGATATTGATATTTTAGCAAATGCATCTATTCAAGCATGTCGATATGCAAATGCTGGTGTTGCTGCTATT
>JAJLVG010000029.1:25521-39688 GCA_030564585.1 Martiniozyma abietophila
TTGATAAACTCGATATATAAATATATGTAAAACAAAATGAAAAGAGAAAAGAGAAAAGAGAAAAAAAAAGAAGAAAAATATTTCATGAGACAAGTAAAAATAAATTAATTAAAAGATCACATACTATATAATGTTGGGTGTATGATGATGGAATATAAAAATATTTTTTTTATTTTTTAATTTTTCAATCATTTTTAATTTTGTCTCTTTTTCCAATGGATAACAGCTGGTTGAATTGGTAAAGTAACCATTGAAGTATAATCAACTTCAGGTAATTTACTTGACCAAGTATACTTTTGAATATAAGTAACTAAAATAGTTCCTAATTGATTATAAGCAAATTGTTCACCAATACATCTATGTCTACCACCACCAAAAGGTAAATAAGGAGAAGAAACACCTTTTGAAATTTTACCAAAACCATAATCAACAGTATCATTATCATCGTTATTATTATTATTAGAATTATTATTAGAATTAACAATTCCTCCACCTGCACCACCAATTGAATCCCAACGATGTGGTTCAAATTTTAAAGCATTTGGAAAGAATTTTTCATTTGTCATTGAATGACCTGGAGAAACTAAAACGTAATGATTTTTTGGGACAATGAATTTTGTATCAGGAACATGTAAATCATGAGTAACTTTTCTAAAGATTGAATGTAAAGGCATATGTAATCTTAAAGTTTCTTTAATTGTATTATTAACTAAAGGTAAATTTTGTAAATCTTCATAAACAACTGGTCTATCACCAATAATTGATTTAATTTCTTGATAAAGTTGTTCTTGTAAATCAGGTTTTTCACCTAAATGAAGTAAAAACCAAGCAGAAGTTGCAGTAGAAGTATGTTGACCACCCATTAAAACACCAATCATGAGATTAGCAATTTCACTATCAGACATACGAGAACCATCTTTATAAACAGAATTATTTAATAATGCATCAATTAAATCTAAATTTTCATTTTCATTATCAATAATTTTAGATTTTGAAGATTTTTCACGTCTTTTAACGAGTAAATCTAAATAAGTTGAAGAAATAACATGCTGAGCATTATCACGTTTGAAATAATTTGGTAAAGGTAACCAAGTAAAAACAAAATTTAATGGAGTAAAACCTTTATCAAGATCAGAATATAATCCAGCATAAGAAGCATCTAATTTTGAACGTAATTCATCACCAAATAAAGATCTTGAAGCAGTAAAAAGGGTCATTTCAGATTGAGATTTTAAAACATCAATTGTACCTTCATTACCAATAAATTCTTTATTAAAATAATTTGTCATTTCTTCTAAAATTAAAGGAACATATTTTTTAAATGAATCCTTTGTAAGAGCAACTTTTGCAAATTTTTTTTGTTCCATTAATTTCCAATTTGGACAATCATAAATAACACCTTTACCAAATACTGGAGTTGTTAAATGAGTATAAGCATCTTCAGCTGAAACGTCACTACCTTTAGCATTTAAAACAAATTCATGACCTTTTGGACCAAGGTGAACAGTCATAACTTTACCTAATAATAAAAATGAGAAACAATCACCATACTTTTTTTGACAATCAGAAAAGAATTCATATGGTTGCATACCATAAGTAACAGCAGAACCAACCCATGGTATATAATAAGTTGCCATTGGGACACGATCATTACGTAAAGAGTATAAAAATTGCCAAATAATTGAATAAAGGAAAGGAATTGCAATAATTGAAACAATTTGTTGAAGAGTTGAAAGGTTTGAAAACAAATTTAAAATGTCAGAAACTTCTGAAAAGATAGTTTTAATAACAGACATGATATCTTTATTTGTTTAACTTATTTCCAAAACTTAAAAGAAAGAGAAGAGACAGACAAGTTGTTCAAAAGAGATGGGTACTTTATTTTTAACATATGTTTGAATGCTTTTTAACCAGTGGGAGTTTGCGCGTTTATAAGATTTCGTTTAAAATATCAAATTCGACGGGGGGAACGAGAAAGCGCTACGAATAACATACGATCAAGTTACTTTCAATTTATAACAATGACTATAAACATGTTAAATATAATTATTATAACTTTTTAATATTGAAAAAGCTGTCAATGGGGCGACTTTGATTTATATTATTATTATTAATAATAGATTTTTTCTGTTGTTGTTGTTGTTGTTTTCGTTTTTTTAATGGAGGTCCTTTATTATTAGTAGTTGTAGTTGTATTTGATTTTACTATTATTGGAGTTGTTGCTAAATCATGAAGTTGATTTGCAATTAAAGAATTTGAAATAGATGTTTTAGTTCTTTTAATAGCATCACCCCATCCCCCATTATTTATTGCATTACCTGCATGGTTTAAATACCATTTATCAACAAATGGTTCAATCAAACGAACTGCTTGAGAAATTTTGAAATCTTCATCTATTGTTGTTGTTGTTGTTGTTGTTGTTGTTAAATAATTTAATATAATTGATGTACCAGCTAATTTATTAACTTTAAATATTAAAAATTCATCAATTTTATTTAAAGAAATTTTAAAGAATTCTTCATTTGTTAATTCATCAATTGGTATAAATTCAATTTCACAAATTAATTTTAATGAATTTAAAATATTTATATTATAATTTTCTATTAAAATTGATAAAATTTCATTTGAATCAATTATTGAATCAATTAAATCATTTAATGAAATTAATCTATTTAAACGATCAATTGATTTAATTTGTGTTAAAAAATGTGATAATAAAAACCATGTAATTGAAAATACTGTTGCAATATAAATAATTGGTTCTTTACCAATAACAATTGATTCGTTTTTTCTTTCTTCATTTTCATTATCTTTTAAATTATTATTTAATTTTGGTGTTATATATAATGTTCTAAATGGTCTACCATCTTTCGTAGTTGTAAAATTATTACCATTTTTACCATTTTTCCAATTAATTTGACTAAGTAAATAAATCTTATTATTATTATTATTATTATTACCTTCTTCATCCTTTGATATTTCATTAATTGGAACTAAAAATTTGGTTTGTTCTGAAGTTACAGGATGAGGTAAAGTAATTATATCATATTTAATACTGGAATCATTAAAATCATTTGGTAAATATATTACCATAAATGTATCATCTTTATTAACTTCCATTGTATAACTTTTAAGTGTATAAACGTATTGAATAACAGTTCATTCTCTTCTCTCTTCTCTTCTTCTTTTCTCCTCAATTATTCTCTTTTTTTGATGCGCGAAATCAATTTCTTGTTTGTTTCCCCTTTCCTTTTTTTCTATTTAATTTCAACACTTTCTTCCTCTTTCAAGAGTCATTTAATAATACTTTCATTAACAATACTGAGTCATTATATTATATATTATATATTTAATATAATTGATCATTAGGAAAATATAATAAGGCAAAAGAAAAGCGAGATTGGTTTTGAAAAAGGGAAAATTTTCTACTTTGGTACTGTTTCTTATTTGTTATTTCAATTGTTCTTAAGATTTAATTACTTCTTTCAATTCAATTACAATTTATAAATATACCTTGATAAGATATTATCAAAAAAAAAAAAGGGAAATTATTTAATTTAATTGATTTCAAAATACATACTTTCAAACCTCATATTAATTTATATATACACTTAAAATTCGATCATGAGTTACGGATTCCCAAATCAAATGAGTAATAATAATAATAATAATAATAATAATAATAATCAAAAGCATTCTCATTCTTCTTCACTTTCATATTCATTACCTGGTGTAATGCAATATTTACAATCACAATTTACTCAAGCTGAAAAAAATAGATTACAAAATGATTTAGAAAAAAGTTCATTAAAATTAAAAATTATTGAACTTGAACATGAAAGGAATAAATTATTTGTTCAAAATCAAAATTTAATTAATGAAGTTAATAAACTTAAAATGAAATTAGATATTCCTTCTGAAAATAATAATGAATTAGAATCTAACAATGAAAATGAAAATGAAAATGAAAATTATTCAAGTAATTCAATTGATGTAGAAAAATTAATTAAAGCAAAACAATTTTTAAAAACTGCAACAAATGAAATCATTTATTTATTAAAATCTCCATTACCAAATTTAAATGAATTTTTAGAAATTGATAAAAATGATTTATTTATTAAATCTAATAAAATTATTAATAATAATAATTCACAATTATTTAATGAATTATCTTTAAATAATAATATTTTATCATCAAATGAATTATCTTTAAATAATAATACCTTATCATCAAATGAATTACCTATTCAATTGAATCATATTGATAATAATAATAATTCAATTAATTTTACTTCAAAAGAAAAAGAAAAAGTTCGAAAACTTTTAAAACGTAAACCAAATAACACAAATATTATAATAAATATTACTCTTAATGAACCAAATGCTGATTTGGACTTAAAAAATGATAATCTATTCGTTTATTATCAAAATGAAAATATTGTTAACGTTTATAAAGATATTTCAAATGATTCTTTGTCATTAATTTGCACTGTTAATCTGCCTGATAAATCATCTTTAATTGATGTTATTACAAATGATTCATTTATTGTTGTTGTTACTAAAAATTCAATTTTAGTTTATCCAATTGAATCAAATTCAATCCCTTTAAAATATGATTGTGATCAAACTCCAAAAAGTGTTGATATTGATGATAATCAAATTTTATTAGTAAATGATTTAAGCTTTCAAATTATTCAAATTAATAAAGATAATTTATTTTTATCAACTACTAAACATTTTTCTTTTGATGGTGATTTACGTAAAGCTAAATTTGTTAAACATAGCTCAAAATTTGATATAGTCATTTTAACTTCAACATCATTAGATTTTTATAATATCAATAATGATAATTTAGATTCAATTGTTCCTATAATTGATATACCGTTAAGTGATTATACTGAATGGTTACTGACTTCTTTAAATTTAGTCATCAAATTTAATCATGGTGTATTTTGTTTTGATTTCGTTGATTGTTCAGAATTTAAAAATGTTCCAATTAAATCAATTTTATCAAATAAAAAGTTAAATGAAGATAATAAAATTGAAGATGATAAAGATAAAGATAATAATAATAATGATAATGATAATGATAATAATAATAATGATAAAAATAAAGATGATTATGATAATGAATTGGTAATTGGTGGCTGTGCTGATGATGAAACTATATTTTATGTTTTATTAGGATCTAATTTATCAATATATCAATCAAATATGGTTGGTAGTGTCACTCTTTTGAAACATTTCGATAATATACTGGTTCATTCTAGTTGTTGTGTTGGTAAAATTCAAGATAAACTTGTAGTTTGTGTTGCAGAAGGTGAAAAAATTGTTACTTACTCTATGTGACAATATATATTGTTTAAAGAATTCTAATCTTTTTCAAAAAAAAACAAAGGGGATAATTTGATTGTTTTGTTCCTTTTGCTGCAATTTTCTTATTTTTTTTATTTTTCCTGCTTATTTTTATATTTTATATGTTTCATTTAATATATCATTTCTACATTACATTTCATGTCTTTATAAAATATAATTGCACATCAGTCTTTAACTGTTTTCTATTTCATTTTTTTGTTGGGATCGGAAGCTTATTTTATATTTTTTTCCCCTTTTTCCATGAGGATATTTTAATCTGAGCATTTTTCAATTTTATAATATTCAATAATTAATCAACACTTAAAGAAAGGAAAATAACATAAATTCTATAAATCAACTACAGTTGAACTTTGATTATTTAAAGCTTTATAATTTAAAGAAGTTTAAATATTAAATTCGTCATTATTCATCTTTTTAGAAGACAAAAATATGATTATAAATCAAAGTACTTTTAAAAAATTATTTGTTGCCTTATTATTATCATTATTTGGTTTAGCATTACTATTCTTAAATTATATTCAAGAAATAAATGTATTTTCAAATAAGTTTCAACTTAATGAGTTTCATGTTGATTTTAAAACATTTAAATTATTGAATCAAATGGTTTTATTAAATCAAATAAATTCAAATTTAATTTATAATCAATTTAAACATGTTGATGATAATAATTATATTAATATTAATTCAATTGAATCAAGAGATTTAAAATTAAAAGAAAATAAATCAAATCATGAAAATTCATTTTTAAAATCAAATATTGATTCTTTAGATTTAGTTAATAATAATAATTTAAAAATTATTTATTATAATAATGAATTTTTATTATTACCACCATTCCCAGAAATCAAATTATTAGCAATTGGACCAGTTTTTATTGATAATGGATTTATAAATCTTTATTGTGAATATTCTATTGATACTTTTCAATGTACAATAATTGGAAAGATAATACCTGAAAAATCATATTTATCAATAACTTATTTCAATAATCAAAATTATGAACAAATTCAACTGAAACTTGATTGGATTGACTTAATTTCTTTCCTTGGTTTGAATTTCAATAAAATTGATAGTGCTAGTGATAGCGATATTGATAATACACAGGAAATCAATGTAAATTGGTTAAAAAATAATGTAATTTTAAAAAATATTAAAAATATTAATTTATTAACTAATTATTTCATGATATTTGGAACAAATGGTACTTATTTAACATATTTTGAAGATTCTTTAAAAGATTCTATTGAATTGACAGAAATTGAAGAAAAATTAAATATAAAACAAAATGAACAATCCAATCAACCTTTTAAATTTGAAACTGATCTTGATAAATTTAGATATTATAAATTCATTAAAACAAAAATATCTGTAATGTTTTATTTGATGTATCTCAAGATGATTAATTTTATATTAATGTTAACTTCAATTTTATTACTTTACATATGGCATTTACCAATGTATCTTTTAGGCTTTTTGAAACTTGATGATAAAAATAATTCAAAGATCCACTATTCTAATCAAAATCAAAATCAAAATCAAAATCAAAATTATTGGGAATATGTTTATAGCAATCAACATCCTCAAATCAATATATTTAGCTCCAATCGTAATTCAGAGCTTCAATCTTTAGATTCAATATTAACTTCTCCACTTACAATCCCGTTTAATAATTTATCTTTATCGGATACTACTTTAATGCAATCTTCAGAAAATGCAAGAGATAAAGAACTTTCAAAAATAGATCTAACTAATATTGATCAACAATTCAATTTACCAGACCATATTTTATCTGTAGATCAAGATATTCTTTCAAATAAATATAAATTATTTTATGGATTTGTAGTCTTTATTTTTTTAGTTAATATTATGATTTACGAGATCATAAATATAATGTTACAAAGTTTAGTTTCCAATTTGTTCTTTACAATCCAATCAAGTACTCCTCATGATTTAGATCATCATCTTTCAACTACTTTTCATGTATCTGATCTATTATTTGCTTCTAGTTCTTCTTTATCTTTTAAACCGAAAGGTACAGGTGGTCAAATTTTTGCAAATATTATTACTATTCTTGGACTGGTGTTAAATCTTGTCTTTAGCTTTGTAATTCATTGTGTTTTTGCTATCTTTTTATATGTTTTTGGCTCTTCTTTATTGATTCGAGCAGTTCCTAATTAATATCATTAATTGTTTCCTGTTTGGATTGGAGTAAGAAAGAAAAATTTTATGTACTTTAATAGTATCAATAAACCTTATATAGACTAAAACGGCTAAAAGGAATATATTCGTATACTTCGTTTAAGATCTAAGTATTTTGGTTGCTCAACATGTAGTAGGTAAGCATTAACGAGGACTTCCTTTGCTTGAAAGTATATTACAAGATAATTTTAACATCAAAATGAATGCTGAGCCAGACAATTATCTTAATTATTAAAATGAAATTTTGTTTTCATTTTTATTTTTTTACTTTTTTGTACTTCTTTTTGTGAAAAATATAATAAAAAATGAAAAGTTTGAAAAATGAAATCTCGAGATGGTAAATTTCATTTTTAATCAGCTGAAAATTATTTAAAGGAAGTAACATTCAGGTAAAGTCTTTCTGTAGTACACAAGATGGTTTTCTTGAGTAGTATTTCTCGTAGTATTGGCTGGAAGACTATGGGCCGTACCAGTGCCTTTGGTTCTTCCATAAAAAGAGCAAATTTCCATACTTCTCAAATCAATAAAACATATGAAGAAGAGAAAGTTATTATTGATGAATTATCTGCAAAACTTCCTGATGTTGATACTCATAGACTTGCTAGAATGAGAAATATTGGTATATCTGCCCATATTGATTCTGGTAAAACTACTTTCACTGAAAGAGTTTTGTATTATACTGGTAGAATTAAAGCAATTCATGATGTTAGAGGTAGAGATGGTGTTGGTGCAAAGATGGATCATATGGATTTAGAAAGAGAAAAAGGTATTACTATTCAATCTGCTGCTACGTATTGTTCATGGGATAGAACACCAGAAAAGTCTCTTCATTTTAATTTAATTGATACACCAGGTCATATTGATTTTACAATTGAAGTTGAAAGAGCTTTAAGAGTTTTAGATGGTGCTGTTCTTGTTGTCTGTGCTGTTGCAGGTGTTCAATCTCAAACTGTTACTGTCGATCGTCAAATGAAAAGATATAATGTTCCAAGAGTTACTTTCATTAATAAAATGGATAGAATGGGTGCAAATCCATGGAAAGCTATTGATCAAATTAATCAAAAATTGAAAATGTCTGCTGCAACTGTTCAAGTCCCAATCGGTTCTGAAAAGGATCTTGCCGGTGTTGTTGATATCATTTACAGAAGATCAATTTATTTCGAAGGTTCTCAAGGTGAAAAATTAAGAGTTACTGATGAAATTCCAAGTGATATAAAAGAACTTGTCGAAGAAAGAAGAAATATTTTAATTGAAGCATTAGCAGATGTTGATGATGAAATTGCTGAATGTTTTATTGATGAAGTTGAACCAACTATTGAACAAATTCAAGGTGCAATTAGAAGATCAACAATCGCTAGAAAATTTACTCCTGTTTTCATGGGTTCAGCATTAGCTAACAGAGGTATTCAACCAGTTTTAGATGGTGTTTGTGATTATTTACCTGATCCTGCTGAAGTTTTAAATACTGCTTTAGATTTAGCAAAAAGTGAAACTCCTGTTAATTTAGTTCCTTCATCTGCTTCACCTGCTGTTGCATTAGCTTTCAAATTAGAAGAAGGTAAATATGGTCAACTTACTTATTTACGTGTTTATCAAGGTAAATTAAGAAAAGGTGCTATGATTACTCATGTTAAAACTGGTAAAAAGGTCAAACTTGCTAGATTAGTGAGAATGCACTCAGAAGAAATGGAAGATGCTGATGAGATTCATGCTGGTGAAATTTGTGCAACATTTGGTATTGACTGTTCTTCTGGTGATACATTTACTGATGGTACCGTGGATTATTCAATGAGTTCTATGTTTGTTCCTGATGCTGTTGTTTCATTATCTATTCATCCAAAAACTAAGGATGCTGCAAATTTTTCTAAAGCTGTTAATAGATTTCAAAAGGAAGATCCAACTTTCCGTGTTCATTATGATAAAGATTCTAAGGAGACTATCATTTCTGGTATGGGTGAATTACATTTAGAAATTTATGTCGAAAGAATGAGAAGAGAATATAATGTTGATTGTGTTGTTGGTAGACCAAGAGTTGCTTATAGAGAATCCATTATGGGTTCTTCTCCATTTGATTATACTCATAAAAAACAATCAGGTGGTGCTGGTCAATTTGCCAAAGTTATGGGTAGAATGGAAGCAACTTCTCTTGCTTCAATTGAAGAAATTGGTGCAACCGTTGGTGATGATATTAAGTTTAGAAATCATTTCCAAACTAAGGTTGTTGGTGGTAAGATTTCTGAGAAGTTCTTATTAGCATGTCAAAAAGGTTTTGAAGATTGTTGTGAAAAGGGTCCGTTAACAGGTTCAAGAGTTTTAGGTGTTCATATGATTGTTGATGATGGTGCAACCCATGTCGTTGATTCTTCTGAAATGGCATTTAGAGCTGCTACTCAATTTGCTTTTAAACAAGCATTTCAAGTTTCTCAACCTGTTGTTCTTGAGCCAATCATGAATGTTGTTATTACTGCTCCAAATGAATTCCAAGGTGCTGTTATTGGTTTGATTAACAAATTAAGTGGTATTATTAATGATACTGAAAATCAAGCTGATGATTTTACTTTAACTTCAGATTGTTCATTGAATAACTTATTCGGTGTTGCATCTAAATTAAGAGCTGTTACTCAGGGTAAAGGTGAATTTACTATGGAATTTAAAGAATACCAACCTGCTCCACCTCAATTACAAAAGCAATTAGTTGAAGATTATCAAAAAAAGAATAAAGAATGATTTAATAAATTAATATTATTTTTTCCCGTTTGATTTCCGAAATTGTGTATCCTTTTTTATTGTATACTCTCTTGCTTATATAGTTGAGATTAAGAATCATGTTTATAGTTAACAAATTATCTCAACATAAAATGTTGATATTATTATTACATCAGGCTACTTTTTAAAGTGTAAATACTTAGTAAAAGACAATTAGAGTTGTATTTTTTTTATTATTATTTATAAATGTTCCCTATAAAAGATCAACATAATTTGAAAGATAACACGACATGATAAATTTGTCAATAAACCAAAAACCACAAATTAAAATCTTATGTTTGAAGAGCTGATAAATCCGCTCTCCCATTGTCAATCCAAGATTGTTCAATAAGTCTACTTTTTGAGCTTAACATAAGTTTGTAGGACGATTTAATAGTACCTTCTGAAACACCTGTACTATCACTGATTTTTGATAAAGTAAGTTTCTCCTTGAAAATGATAACAGCAAAATAAATGACTGTTGCAGCAATTGTTGTTGGTGATCTACCTTCTAATACACCGACTTCTCTTAATTTCCTTGCAATTAATTGAGCAGAAGAACTAAAACTGTTATCTAAACCAAGATGGGAACAAAATCTACCAACTAAATCTTCAGGATTTGTTTGAGTAGTGGCTATAGCATTATTTTGACGGGTAATAGCACCACCTTGTTCAGCATCTTTCTGTTGAATAATAGAATTCATTATTTTGAAAACTTTTCCAATTTCCTTTCTAGGAACATTTGTTAAAGCCCAAATTTCTTTAAAAGAACGTGGAACACTTGCTTTTCTACAACCTAAAAAGATTGCAGCCGCCATTATGCTTTCTTGAGATTTACCTCTTAATAGTTTTTCTTCATAAACTAATTTATAAACCTCTTTTGCACCATCTTGAACAACTTTTGGTAATTGATATCCATCGCACATTTGGGAAATCTTACCAAAAGCTGAAAATAAAGCATTATCTTTCTTGTCAGCAAATGATTTTCCCTGTGTTCGATGTAAATCTCTAGCTAACCTTCCACTGTCGGGACCGGCTGCAATAACTGTTGTTAATTGGTCTGCATCTGCAGTATTACTCAAAGCCTCACCAACACGTGAAGGATCATCACCATTTTGATCATCGTTATTAAACGTTCTCCATTCGGAACGTGTATCAATGATACGATCAGCTAGAACTAAACCGCAAAGACCACAAACGATATCACCTTCACTGTGTCTTTCCACTAGCTCTGGTGGGAACACCTTACACTCAGGACATGAAATAGTCACATTAAGGTTAAGACCTCTTGGCTTCGATGCTGATGTTGCTGTCATGCAGACCGTGTATGAAGTAACAGTAGTGAACAAAGTTAAACTTGAGTTGTGTTAACTAGAATTAATTACTAATCTTCTAGAAAAGTTTCTCATATATGTAGCAGATAATTTTTATTTTGCATGGGAAATGTCACGTGAAACAAATTATTTTCAAAATATGGGGTTGGATAATCGGATTACTTCAATGTTATTTCTGTGTTTTAACTCAGTTTTTATGATTCCAAATTAAACGTATATGTATATTAGATAACTTCAAATTGTCACTGAATCAGACATTAATTGTGTTTATTATACACTGATTGTGATAAGGTGTTGTTATAAAGGGTTTATTAAATACTAATTAGGACAATCCCAGAGAAGAAAAAGCAATGAAAAAAAAACTTAACTAATTATACAGTCGTATAAGTTGTAAAGAAAAGAGTTATTACATTCTAAACTCAAACTGAAGTTCAGTTTAAGAATTAAAGTCATTTTCAGCAACCGCATGATCCATATGAATCGCCATCAACATGGATATTAACAGCATCTGCATATTCATCTGTAAATTCCATACTCTCTTCCTGTTGCAATGCGCTTCTTGCAACGACATCAAACGCTTGTTCAACATTCACAGCTTCTTTAGCACTGGTTTCGAAATATGGTAAGTTTCCTAAACTTGCACACAGCGCTTGTGCCTTCTTTGAGCTAATCACACGTTTACTTTCTTCCACATCAATTTTGTTCCCAATCACAACAAATGGAAAGTTATCTGGATCCTTAATATTTGCCTGTATTAAGAATTCATCTCTCCAACTTTGTAAATTTTCAAATGATTTTGCATTTGTAACATCATAAACTAGTACACAACAATCTGAACCTCTGTAAAATGCAACACCTAAACTTTGAAATCTTTCCTGTCCAGCAGTATCCCAAATTTGCATTGTGACATTCTTATCATCGACAACCATATCCTTCGGAAGGAAATCAGCTCCAATTGTTGCTTTGTATTGAGAAGAAAATTTACCATTGATAAATTGTTGCATAAGAGAGGTCTTACCAACTCCAGTATCACCAAGGATAATGACTTTTAATAGTGTTTTTCTGTGACTATTGGACATGATTTAGTGTTTATTGATGATGATTTAAATTATATTTATGAGTTAATCAATAATCCTTTTTTAAAGTTAGTTAATAAGATTTGTAATATACTTTAATTTGTGTTTTCTACTTCAGTTGAAATGGGCCGTACACTGTATTGGCTTAGTGCGTGTTCTATTAAACTATATAAAACGAGGTTTCAAGGTTGGCTGCTGGTATATTTACATTAACTCCAGTTCTAATTAAAACTGAGGGATGCGCGACAAACGCCGGGTAACTAAAAAAATAATCAATTAAATTCTGAAAAGCTCATCTTTTATCTTCAATACGTATAAAGAACAACATGGACAGGAATTGAAGTATATTTAGTAAAGAAATAATTATATATTATTTCTTTATAAAATGGTTCACGTTACTTTATCTTTTCATTCATTATATCTCGATAAAATTATAAAATAAAACTTATAAAAAAATGTTTGAAGAAACTTGTAATTCATCTACTTAGTTTCATCTTCAATCACAACCTTATGAATATGAGAATCTTCTGTCTTTGGAATGTCTAAATTCAAGACACTATCATTAAAAGTAGCTTTGATTTTTTCACCATCAATGTTGGATGGTAATGTCACTGACTTTAAAAATTTGCTGGTAAACTTAGAGTGACCTTCAGTAGAAGTTGTTTCACCTTCAACTGACAATTCTCCTGTTCTTTTATTATAATTGATTTTAACATCTTTTTTAGAAACTCCATCAAGTGGGATTGTAACACCGTATGCTGTATCATTATCTTTGATGCTCATACCAGATGAAATGTCATTAAGATCTTTAAAACTGATTGGAGTAATGGCACTAAAGAATGGATCACTATCAAAAGAGCTAAATGGATTCCAATTCCAAATTGAATTTTCAACGTGATTAGAAGGAGCTGTTAAACTTTTCGAATTATCAGTTCCGACTTTTGAGACTTTGTTATTAGTTTGGCTTGACATTATGTTGTAGAAAGGTTTTTATAAAATTTGATATTGATTAAAGAACAAGAAGAGAAGAAGGAAAAAATTCAATTCAAGTTAGTGGTAAAGCATCTCCTTTTATATTCTTCATTGTGGTGTCTAATATAATCATGTGATGTGTACAATAATCGGTACTAGAAAATGATCCGAAACTTCCATTCCGATATGTGTATTCTCGGATGTTCTGGAACTCATAGAAATTACTAGAAATATTTTTTTTTAATCATACCAGTCATTACCAACCCTTCCCCATCTCCCATATCTGAATAGAAAGCAACTTTAAGTTATCAATTGACACGATATACAAATTCTTTATTCCAATTTTTTTCTCTTAGCAGCTATGGACTCATTGATAAACAATTAATACTAAATAGTGAAGATAAGCTTTAAACTAGATGATATGTACAATTCTCATATTTCGAATTTTTTAATGTAATACATCTT
>JAJLVG010000030.1:11794-29983 GCA_030564585.1 Martiniozyma abietophila
ATAATTGATCGCGACTTATAATTTGAGTTGAAAATTTGAATATGTAGTGTTTAAGGATCGAACTAATGCCCAAAAACGACCTACCTCGGGGACGGAAGAAGTGCCTTTTGGCTAAACAACCCGCCCTTACTTGGACGATCTGTTTGAAGAAAATCTGTTAAAGTAAATTTTGGTATCATTGTGGTTATAGGTGATATAACTGTATGATTGAATATTGATGCCCGGTATATCACGTGACATATGTTTGTCTTAAATAACCGAAGGGTTTTAAAATCAATAAGAGCTCCTATGGCCAAGTGGTAAGGCGCTGCACTTGTAATGCAGCGATCCTCAGTTCAAATCTGAGTGGGAGCACTTTTATTTTTTAAAAATTTTTTCAATACACTCACTCATTTGAGTATGTGTGAAATTTTTATTCCCTTTTTGGGTATTATTCATTATTTTATCAAATGTATATAATATAATAGCTATTTAATCTAAATATATAAACTATATTTGAATTCATCATTAGAGTTATTCAGCTTTTACAATAGATGATTCAATCTCGAAAACTTTTCTACATTTATTATGCTTTTCTTTAAATACGTTTGTAACAGTATTATTTTTATCAATTTTATGCCATTGTTCTTTAATAAATCCTGAATCAAATTGTTGAAATATAACTGTAACTAACCAATTAATAATTAAAAATATTAAATAATGAGGCCTTTTCCAAATTATTTCCCATTTAAAATCTTTCCAATAACAATTTTCATTATTATTAAAATCATTTTCCTCATTTCCAATAATTTGATCATTAATAATTTTATCAGATTCTAAAAGTTTCCTCATTTGAATAGTTTGATTTAATTTAACCATCATTGAATCAACTTTTTCTTTTAGTGATTTGACTTTTAAATCATTTAATTGAACTAAACTTGTTTCAACATCATTTGTCTTTCTAAGTAAAGTTTGAAGTTCATATTTTAATCTATCATTACTTTCAATACAATTTTTCATCTTTTCTTCAAGTTCAAGGTACCTTCCAACAGATTTATTATGATCTATATTAAAATTACCAAATAAAAATGCCATTTTCCCTGTAATTTGATGATGTGATGGAGAATCTTGCATTTCTTCAACCCATTTAGTATTTGAATCATATAATGCATTTTCTTTTAAATCTCTAATTTCCTTTTGCCATAATTTTACCTTTTGAATAATTTCACCTTGATACAATTCTTTTAATTTTAAATATTCAATTGCTAAAATTTCACTTGTTATAAATTGTGAATAACTTGTTCTAAGTCCTGTCATTTCTTCATGATAAAATCCTGTACCTGCAAATGAAGTTAAACTATAACATCTTTTCCTTGAAATTTCTTCATTTTTTGGTTCATTATTATAAGTTATCCATGATCTAGAGTTTTCTATACAACTGTTATTATTATTATTATTTAATGATGAGTCATCACACTTTGAATAAATACTTACTCTATCATTTGCATTATTTGGATATCTTGAACTACCTTTCCTACTTAATGGTAACCCTAAATTCATTTTAGTCTTAACAGGTTCAATTGAATGAATATTTAATTCAGATTTAACTAATGGTATACTATTCCTCCTTTTAATCCTTGATTTAAATTTATAAAATTCGAAATCATTTACCTTTTTACAATTTTGATCACATTCATAAATTTCACTTTGACCATATTTTCTAGTTAATTCATTTAAATCATAATCTAACTTTTGATGATTATTACCATTTGATTGTTCATTATTTGATTGTGGTGAGAATATAGCTCCTGAATCTTTCCTTGAATGTTCCTTTGATGATGATGGTGCATCAAAATCTGGATAATCATTCATTCCGATATCACTAAATTCTAATTCATTATTATTTAAATGTTGTAAATCATCAGGATCTGATAATATTTCATCATCAGTTTGATGATTATAATGATTATTATTATAATCATTATCAAGGAATTGTCCATCATGGATCAGTTTTTGAGTTCTATCAGTATTCCTTGATGTTATAGTATCTTGCTTTGTTTGAAGTGAACCTTTTGATAGTATATGTTCTTTACTTGTAAATGGTAAACTTGTTGATTTTACTGAAATTGTTGATGATGTAGTTCTTTGAATTTCATTATTTGAATTATTATTATTATTATCATGATGATTATGATTATGATTATGATTATGATTAATTTGATGACGAATTGTATTATTGATATTATTTGATAAATTATTAAAAGTTTTATTTGATTCACCTTTACCTTCTAATAAATAATCTAATAAATTATTTGATCCAAAGATTTTATATTGATCAGGATCTTGACAATTAATGAATTTACTTGGTTGATTACTCTTTTGAGGAATATGAAATGGTGATTCAGCAGCTGCTGGATAAGTTAAAGATTGTAATTTATTACCTGATTTTAAATCACTAACAGTATTTTTAACAATATTTTTCATTTTTGTTAAATCTTTTGAAAATGTTGCTGATTGTTTAAAAGATTGAGCAATATTAATTAATGATTTTAATGTTTGATGATCAAAATAACCTGTTGATGAATGAATTTTTGAATGTCTTTGAAAATGTTTAATTGAATGTTTCATCTTTTCAATTTCTGTTATATCCTTTGGAACATTAAATGATGTATTACCACCTAATTCTAATATTGAACGACACCATAAAGTAAATCCAATAATAGCTAATAAAGAAGATGAAATACCAATATTTGGACCTTTTTGTTTAAAAAGGTTTGGAATAATATCATCAACTCTTAAAATTAATAACCACCATTGATCAAGAGAATTTAATGTTGAATCACATAATAATCCATCACAAAATTTTAAATCTAATAAACCAAAATAATAAAGACAAAGTTGACCTAAACAAACTATACTTTTAACAGCAAAAACAATTGAAACATCCTTTGATAATTTAAATATTGATGATAATTTATCACTACAAACTTTTGATGGATCAGAAGTTGTAATTGCTGACCTTGATCCACAACCTAATAATTTAAGATCAAAATTAACAACAAATAATTCATATGCCTTTTCAACTGGACCAATAATTGGAATAAATCTCAGATCTGTTTCAAGGTCAGCTAAATCTGTTAAAAATACAATTCCTGATGTTGTTTGTGTTGGTGTACTAAATTGACGCTGTGCATTTATATAATTAGTCCAATAAGAACTCCATTCATTATCTAAACATACAACTTGCATAGCTTCTATAATATCTTCAGAATTACCAGTGAATGTAACAATTATATTAAGTCCACGACGATTAGCAACCCATTGTTCAACTAAATAAGTTTGATAACCACTTAAAACAACCTTTTCACCAGATACATTGGAAGAGATAGTATACAACTGGTTCCATTGTACGATATCAGGAACTAGAAGTACATTATCCATTTGTTAGGATTGATATATATATAAAAGAGTTTAAAAATAGTAGGAGAGAGAGAGAGAAGAAAGAAGAGAGAAGAAAGGAAAGGAAAGGAAAGGAAAGTGAAAAATATAATAATAATAATAGGAACTATTTAATGTGGCAAAATGGTGTTTAGTCATGTTTCATTTATAAATCATATAACAAGGGGGGAAATCAAGTAAACAAACAGTAACACCCAACACAACACAATGATAACTAATACTAAACTCATCCATATGTCACCTGGTGTATCACACAAAAGACGAAGGGGATTGTAATATCGGCTAACACACCGCATGCGGTAACATATCCGACGGCGCTGAAAAAAACGTGTTCGTTTTTTTTTTTCAAGAAACTTTCTTTTTGAATTTCTTCTCTTCTTTCTATTTTAACAAGTGAAAGGAAGGAAGATAGTGAATAATAGCAAATTAAAGGGGGCTGCACTCATTAGAAGTTACAGATCAATGCCTGACAATTTCAATTCCGAGGCTATTTACCGTATGTACCGATCAACTCCGATCATTTTACAAATAAAGAAAGGGAGTAGGGAGGAGGGAGTAAGACAACGTTTATTTTGATTTTCATTTATTAATGGTTTTAATTTACTAACTCATATACCAATCAATTGCATACGTATTACTTTAAGTATGTATGTTAATTAGATGTGTCTTTCATTTTTTTATTAGGTTCAGCGGATATGACATTAGTCCAATTTTATATGGCAACTGAAGTTTCAAGAAGTTGTTTAAGTGTCCTTGGTGATATGGGTAATGTTCAATTTAGAGATATGAATAAATCTGTTAATAACTTTCAAAGGGCTTTCGTTAAAGAAATTAGAAAATTTGATAATACTGAACGTCAAATTAAATTTTTATTAGAAAAGATTAAAGAACAAAAAGTTAATATACCAACAACTTCATTTGATCATTTAATAAATATTCCTTCTTTACATGTAACATTTGAAAATCAACAAAGTACTTCTCAATTAGATGATCTTATTAAAGTTGTTGATACTTATGAATCAAATATAAGACACATGTCTGATACATTTAATGATTTGATTTCAAGGAAATATAATTTAATTCAACATCGAAAAGTTTTACAAGGGACTAGATCTTTCTTTGATTCAAGGTTATCAATAGAAATGGATAATAATCAATCTATTAATTTAAATCAACAACGAGGAATTGATGATGAAGATAATGATGAATTCATGATCTCTGATGATGATGAAAATAATAATACAGTTTTATTAGAATCAGGTTTACAAAGATCAAATCAAATATTTTCAACAGGTACAAATGAATTAAATATTTTAGGCTCAACAATGAATTTTATTGCTGGTACTATAAATGCAGAAAAATTCATGATATTAGAAAAAATTTGTTGGAGAGCTTTGAGAGGTAATTTATATATTAATCATATACCAATGGATCCACCATCAGATTTAAATATTAAAAATGAACCTCAAAAATATATTTTCCTTATATTTACTCATGGTGAAACTTTAATTAATAAATGTAAAAAAATTGTTGATTCTCTTGATGGTGAATTATTTACTGTTGATGCTGATTATGATGTTTATAAACAAGAATTAGATTCAATTAATTTTAAAATTAAAGATCTTGAAGATGTTTTAGATCATACTGAAGAAAGGTTAGTCCTTGAATTGAAAGAAATTGCATCAGAAATTGAAAAATGGAAAATTGAAATTAAAAGAGAAAAATCTTTATTTGAAATTTTAAATATGTTTAATTATGATGCTACCAGACGTTGTGTTATTGGTGAAGGTTGGATTCCAAAAAATGATTTACCTTTCATTAAACAAACACTTAAAGAAACAACTGAAAATATTGATTCAACATTAAATACAATTGTTAATGTTATTCAAACAAATAAAATACCACCAACATTTCATAAAACTAATAAATTTACATCTGCTTATCAATCAATTATTGATGCTTATGGTATTGCAACTTATCAAGAAATTAACCCTGGTCTTGCAACTATAGTCACATTTCCTTTCATGTTTGCTATCATGTTTGGTGATTTAGGTCATGGATTTCTTTTATTTTTAGCTGCACTTGCATTAGTTTTAAATGAAACTTCAATTGGAAAAATGAAAAATAGAGATGAAATATTTGATATGGCATATACTGGTCGTTATATTTTATTAATGATGGGATTTTTTTCAATGTACACTGGATTAATGTATAATGATTTATTTTCAAAATCAATGACATTATTTAAATCAGGATGGGAATGGCCAAATGGATTTAAAGAAGGAGAAAATATTATTGCAACAAAAATAGGTGTTTATCCAATTGGTGTTGATCCTGCATGGCATGGGACAGAAAATAATTTAATATTTACTAATTCATATAAAATGAAACTTTCAATTTTAATGGGATTCATTCATATGTCGTACTCATTTTATTTTTCTCTTGTTAATTATAGATTTTTCAAATCAAAAATTGATATTATTGGTAATTTTATACCTGGTTTATTATTCATGCAATCAATTTTTGGTTATCTTACTCTTACAATAGTTTATAAGTGGTGTATTGATTGGATAAGTATTGAAAAGCCTGCACCAGGTTTATTAAATATGCTCATTAATATGTTTTTATCTCCAGGTACTGTTGACGAACAACTTTATCCAGGTCAAGGAACAGTTCAAATCATTTTAGTTTTAGTTGCATTGATTTGTGTCCCATGGTTATTATTATATAAACCATTAATGTTAAAAAAGCAAAATAAAAAAGGAATTGAATTAGGTTATATTGATCTTGATACTTCAAGTTCAATAACAACATCAAATTCAAGATTTTCTGTTGAAACTTTATCAAATTTTGATGGGAATGAAATAAATTCAATTGACGATAATCCACATTCAAATATTTTTAATGATTCTTTACCATTAGAATCAGGTACAGAAGGAATAAATGATGAAATTGCTCAAGTTTTAGCTGATGTTCATGAAGAGGATGAACCTGAACCATTTAATTTTGGTGATGTAATGGTTCATCAAGTCATTCATACAATTGAATTTTGTTTAAATTGTGTTTCTCATACAGCATCATATTTACGTTTATGGGCATTATCATTAGCACATAATCAATTATCACAAGTTTTATGGGAAATGACAATTCAAAACTCATTTGTACCATATAATGAAAATGGTTATATTGGATCAATTATTGTATTTTTATTATTTGGAATGTGGTTTGTTTTAACTGTTGCAATTCTTGTTGTAATGGAAGGAACATCTGCAATGTTACATTCATTGAGATTACATTGGGTTGAAGCAATGTCTAAATTTTTTGAAGGTGAAGGTTACGCTTATGAACCATTTTCATTTTATAAAATTTTATCAGATAGTGAAAATGATGATACGTAAAGATAGAAAGTGAATTTTTATTTTACAATTTGATTATATATATATATATATGTATATGTGTGTGTGTGTGTTATTATATTATATTATTTATATATTATTATGAACCGTGTTCTTAAAGAAGACCAAAAAAAGAAAGAAATAAAGAAAGGGATGACGAATAAATGTGAAGTATAAATATTATTTAGCAAAAGGGAATAAAAGATGGGAATTGCTATCATTCATTATCTGAATTCAATTCAGCTTTAAATTTTTCAGTTTCATCTTGAAGTGTAATTAAAGTTTGTTGAACTTCTAATTGTTTGACTCTATTTGCAAGAGCCATTGATTCAAATTCATTTTCAAGGACTTTTAAATGATTTTTTGTTGATTTTTGTTGATTATAATTTTGTTCGGCAATTTGCTTTTTAAATTCTTTAACACCATCTAAAGAATATGCTAATAATGTTTCATATTTTGCAAGTAATTCTTCATAATATTGTGATATTTTACATTCTTTTTGTAATTGTTTTAATAAATAATCACGATCAGATTCATATCTAGTTTGTTGAAAATATTCATCTTTCTTAAATTTAATACTAATTTCACGTTCTAATAGATCCGGCATATCTTGAGGTAAATGATTATTATCATTTAATGATTCTGGTTCTAATTTTGAATAATAATCATAATGAATACCTTCAATAGAAGCAAGTTTTGAAAAGTTTTGTTCTAATTGATCTATTTCTGCCTTTTCATCATCAAATGATTGCATCAAACGATCAAGAAGACGCTTTGTATGATTCGCAATAACATCTGACCGTTGTGACAATGGTAATACTGGATAAACAGTCATAATTGACTACAATATACACTGTTCTTTTCCCTATTTACTCTATACGGGGGACAAAAGAGGAATTTCGATGTTTAAAGCAACTGATCCGTGCACCAACCTGAATGTTTACAAAATTTCTCAAATTTTTATTTCCTTCTCTTTTTAATGAAAATTTGATGATTTTAAGTACATTTTAGTGACATAATTAAAGTAATTGTGTCGGATATATATATATCAATCATGGATCTTCATAGATGCTTTTATAAGACACATACATATGATCCCGAAACAAGCCTTCCTATTTATGTTTTAGATTCAACATTTTTTCCTCGTTCAGTACTCGACAATAATTCCGATAAAATAGATACTCAAAAGACATTTAATTCATTCTCTGATTCTTTATTGAATTTATTCCCAAAGGAAGCATTTGCTTTAGTATTTTTTACAAATGGATTTTATAAATATGATTTATCAAAATCTTCTCCAACAAATTCTTCAAATATTAAACAACCATTAAATTTAATAAAAATTATTAAACTTATACCACAAGAATCAAAACAATTCCTTTTAAAAGTTTATATCGTCCATGGTAATTGGTTATTGAAATCAATTGTTGATGTTTTCAAAACATTTTTAGGATTGACATCAAATTCAAGTAATCAACGGCGTCAAAAATTAATTCATTGTGAAAATTTAACTGCTTTAGCTCATCAAATTGATATTACTCAAATACCAATTTCTTTACATACTTATATAATTGATAAAGTTCAATATAATAATCCAAAACTTATTATCAATCGTCATTTCCCTCTTTTATATGGACAACCATTAACATTATTAACACCATTTCAATTTAATCAATTTGCTAAAATTTATAATAATTTAATTGGATATTTATCAAATTCAAAACTTGATGTTAAATTAACAAATTCAGATTGGACAACAATTATTAAATGTGGATCATTATCAGATGAAACAAAAATTTCTGTTGATATTTTATCTAATTGTTTAAAAAGGGATCAAAATGTTATTTTATCAGATTATTCCTTTGTTGAACATTTCATGATAATTGTAAAATTTATTTTAAAATTATCTTCATCAAAATCACCTTTAATAACTAATGAATCATTATTTGAAAGATCAGGATCTGAATCTATTAATTTATCAAATGTTAATGATACAATTTCTGTCCTAAATGATGTTTTAACTTATAGACATCCATTGATTAATATTGATTTAGATTCAACTAATCATTTACGTCAAATTCAATCAAATGGGATTGATAGTTATGATAATTCTTATATTTTAATAAAAATTTTAAAATTATTCAAATTTTTATCAATAAAACTTGAAAGGGAATCATTTATATTAGAACCAAATGCAAAAAATATTCAAAAATCAATTGAGAGACAAAAATTAAGATTAATTCTAGCATTTACAAAAATATTTTATGCTGATGATCCTGATTCTTTAGATGATGATGATGATCAAAATTTTGATCAATTATTTAAATTAATTCGTTCAATAATGGACAATTATGATGATTTAAAAATTTTAGGTACCCCTTATACAATAGAAGACTTTAATAATTTCATGAGTTTTGAAGATTTCCTTGCTTTTGAAAATTTTAAAAATAAACATTTAGGTATTAACGAAGTTATTGAAGAAAAAGTTGTTAATGGTAGAAACAAACTTGATAAATTGGAAGAAAATGGAAAAGATGAAAATGATTCAATTACTACTAATTTATCACCACAAAAGAAATTATTGACATCACCAATAAAACCAAAAATAAAAGTTAAAATTGATAATAATGATGATGATGATGATGATGTGACTGATACTGTCATTGATCAAGATACTATTGATGATAAACCAAACCCTCCAACTCCTCCAATGCCTCGAAAATCGAAATTAATTTCAATTAATGATTGTTCAAATTCTTCATTACAGTTATCAGACCCATCTTCAACGTTTAATGAACAGTCTTCATTTTCATTACCATCAGTTACAATCCCATCACAAGCAAAATATTCATTACAATCATCAAATTCTTCATCTGAAATTATATCAAGATCATATACCCCAACACTTGAAAATTCAGATGAAGCAATTTCAATTTCAAAGGATGATATAGCATTATTAGTTAAAAATGTTGAAGATATTGGACTTGATGGTGATGAAGAGGATGTTATACAATTTAAAGTTCCACAAACACCAACAAAGCCACGTAAACCAACAGAATTGAGAGGTAATTTATTAAATACACCTTCAAAATTATTTATAAATTCTGATCCTGTTACTCCAAATCGTTCAAAGAATAGACTTGTTAAACCATCTGAACAAAATAATACTAATTTTATAAAATATACAGAAAAGGATAGAATATTAGTTGAGCAAGCTGAACGGGAACGATTAGAGGCTGAAAAATTGGAAAAGATTCATAAAGAAGTTACAAAAGGTGTTGGACGTGGTGAGCGTAAAGTTAGTCGATTAGCAAGGTTATATGAAGAAAAACTTGGCTTTTAATGTTTACATATTGCATGTTGAATAAAATTCAACCAAAAAAAAAAGAAGAGATGATTTATTTTTTGTAATTTCTTTTGTCTATAA
This sequence comes from Martiniozyma abietophila, assembly GCA_030564585.1. Lineage (NCBI taxonomy): Eukaryota > Fungi > Ascomycota > Pichiomycetes > Pichiales > Pichiaceae > Martiniozyma > Martiniozyma abietophila. The sequence goes on from JAJLVG010000030.1 coordinate 22,055, forward strand.
AATGTAATATATACTCTCAAAAAGAAAGAGATAATGATGTAATAAAATAAATAAATGGATGGAATGAATAAATATATATGAGTACCAAGGAATTATGTACATAGCTATGTCAAAGTGAAGAATAATGACTATTTTTCTAAATTTCAAATCATTTCTTTGGCAATGCATTATTGAATTCTCTAACAATGATTTCACAATTAACTTCTTTACATAAAGATTTTTGTTTTTGGGCAGGAAGAAGTTTAAGAAATTCTAAACCAGAAGATCTTTCTAAAGATAGAATAGGAACTTCAAAAGTTCTCAAAGGTGTTTCATTTGGGATGATTGAATTAGGCATGACAAATGCAGCAACTGCAACATCATCAGAAGTATCTGATCTTTTATTATATTTTTCAGCAACAATTAATTTAAAGAAATGTGTAGGAACTGCAATATTTGGTGGATTTCCAACAACTTCATATGTAACTCTATATTTACCATCATCACACTTTTTTGGTAAATATAATGGACCAGTAACAATTCTAACAGATTTATAAGATCCTGTTAACCTTCTACAAAAGTCTTCAAAATGAGCCCAATAATCTCTGTTGAATCCACTACCAACTTGAGGGCACATATTAGTCAAATAAAATGTTTCATCCATTGCAATTTGATTAAATTTTGCATTTGCTGCAGGTGCTTGATGTCCTCTATCATAACCTGATCTGAAATAATCTCTTAACTTTGCTCTAAATTTTTCAGGAACAGCTTCATCTTCTTTAAAAACTGAATTCTTACGATCACCACTTGAATTTCCTTTTGAAAGAGAATTTGGTGTAATATGTTCAACAACATAATATGGATTACGAGTTTGTCTATCAAAAACAGAAATAAATTCAGAATGATTTGCCATATCATGGGTTGGACCTGGGAAACCATATTTAAAAAAGTCAGTTGGATTAACATCAGATCCAGAATTTACACTTTTAGTTGTTGATGATTGATTAGATGGTGATTTACCATTTGCAGGAGGGAATAATCCATTTGAACCTGAACCAACTGGAGTAACAGGTGGAGCAGGAGAGGGACTAGAAGCACCCCAAAAAAATAATGCTGCTGAAGATAATGTGGCTACAGGAACAGTTATACTTGGTTTAAACATTTCTCCTAATAAGTATATATAAACCAACAAGGAAAAGAATAAATTTCAATTCTTTTAAGTATAATTCAAGTGAAAAAGTATTAAAATCTTGAAAAATTCCTCTGCATAAAAAATTTAAATTTCCAACAACAGAGAGCTTTCAATCATAGCAAAAATCATTGAAAAGGAGACGAAAAACTGGTTTAGTTTAATCTAGTGCCAACAATATGATACGATTTGAAAGGCGACTGTCTTTTAAAAGAATATCCAATTTTGTTTTGAGTCAACATCGACCTTGTCAAAACTTTTGTAGATCATTTTCAATTAATAATATTAATAATAATATAGTGAAAAATTCCAATAGAGGAGCTATATTGAAACAACTGACTTATGATGCAATTAAAAATGGTAATGATATAACACCTGAACTAATCCAGTCAATTTGGGATATTATCAAAAGAGAAACAGATTTCATTTCAGGTGAATCACTTAAAGATCAACTCACCTCCAGTAACAATAAGATCAATCAAGTACTCAAAGTTTTAATTAATTTACATTTATACAATGACAGACCACAATTAGCGGCAATGATATTACTTCGATATATGTCTGAAAATATTGAAAAGAATGATTCTTGTGATACTTTACTTATAAATAATGATATAATAAGTTTGATAATAGATTCATTGAGTACTAAAAGATCAATTGATAGAGACATCGAAGATTTTGTATATATATTTCGATTGATTACTATGAATAAAAAGTTAGAAACAAAGTTCAAACCTGTAAATAATTATGAACCCAGTCACAAACAATTGAAACGAATAATTGATAAAGCTCATAACTTTCATTCTCAATCAGAGTTATTTGATACATCAAAAAGACCAATTTTAACTACATATGAAACAATAATAAAAGAAATGGGGTTAATAGTAAGTCAAAAAGTTTCGAAATCTATTTCTTATTTCAAACCAGAATCATCTGATGAAATTGACGATGAAAATGATGAATCAATAGAGTCAATTTTAGATTATCAATTATTTTTTAAATATCTTCATTTTGCATACAGAATCATACAATCATCAGCTAAGAAAAATGATTCAATCACTGTTTATAGAACCTGGAGACTTATTCAACCTTTTCATAATAAAATAATCAATACTGAAGTTTCATCTCAATTGAATAATAAAGCTAATCATATGTTTTATTATCAAACTTTAGGTTATATAATTACAGTCTTTTCAAAAAATAAAAGGTATAGACCATTAGTAAGTACATTGATATCCAATTTACCTATTGATTCAGTTAAGATTTGTCCATTTTTAATGACAGCAATGTTATATCATTGTGTTCGAACAAGTAATGAAACTTTAGGTAATATTTTAATGGACCAATATTCAAGAAAGACATTAGGATTAGATATGAAATTTACAGTTGATCAATTACATGCATTATTAGCTTTAAGTTTAAGATTAAAAAATTGGGAAAAAGCTAAAGAAATTACATATTTCTTTCAAAATAATGGTATTAGATTTACACAAAATGATTTTAATGAATTTTTTCGAAGTTTACTTCGATCAAGGAATAATCCTGCATTTGTTAATGATAATAATGAACCAGGGGAAGAAGAAACTAGTAAAGATATTTTGAAGAAGGTTGAACTTTCATGGGAAATGATCAAACAAAATTCAGATGGAGATTTGAATAAACATGCATTATTAACTTATTTAGATTTTACTATTTCAAATACAGAATATTTTGAATTAGATAAAACTCAAGAGATATTTGAAATTGGTTTAAAAAGATTTAAAAAGGATAAAAAATGGTGGAATGGATTCAATATGGCATATTTCAAATATATTATAAGAAAGTATCCATTACCAATGGCAATAGAAGTTTATAAATTTAGTGTTGCTTCATCTGAATCATCAATATTAAAACCATTGAATAATTTGAAAAGGTCGAATCCTTTCATTACAAAATATAATCAGGTTTGTATTGATTTGAATCCAAGTTTGCGTAATATTATACTTAGAGATATATATCAACAAGCTTATTCATACTTACAAAAGGCAATTGTTTTGAAAAGTGATGATTTATCTGAAGCTGAACAACTTGTTCGAACGATTTGTCCATTGGTATTCCAAGAAATGGAAGCTTTAAGATCAGGGAAACTTAATGTTGGAGATTCTAAGTATATTGGATTTGAATCAAATGCTATTGCAACAGATTTAATTAAAACTGTTCGTAAACAAGCTCGTCATTTAGGATTTAAACTTACCGATAATAATGAGAAAGTTAAAAGTATGAGTCGTCAAGAGGCTGAATTTAGACAAAGGAAAGGAGAAAAGGTGACTATTGATGGTATTACAATTGAAGATGATATCTATGATGCTATAAAGATTCGAAATAGTATTTAATTCATCTAATCCCCCCCCCTAAATAGACAGCTGAGCAGTTGTTACCCGGCTTTCACTGCCTGGAAAAAAAAATTTCTAAAATTTTTCACACATTTTTTTTTAAAGAGAAATAATCAGTAAAAAGTTATAATATAATTAAAGTAAAAGGTAAAAGATAAAAGAAGTATTGGCCAACCATGTCTTTCGTCTTGACTGAAACTGCTGCGGGTTACGCCTTGCTCAAGGCATCCGACAAGAAGATTTACAAAAGTTCCACTCTTCAAGCTGATCTTGATTCTGCTGAAAAGGTTTTAGCACAATTTAAAATCAAAGCATTTTCAAAATTTAATTCTGCTGCTAATGCCCTTGAAGAAGCAACTGCTGTTGGGGATGGTAAAGTTTCAGAACAATTAAAGACATTACTTGAACAAGCAAAACCAGACAAGAAGACAACATTAATTGTTGATGATACCAAACTTGCAAATTCTATTAACAAACTTGGATTTAATTATTCTGTTGTTTCAGATTCTGCAACTTTAGATATTTATAGAGCAATTAGGGAATATTTACCAGAACTTTTACCAGGTATGACTGAAAAGGATCTATCAACAATGTCCCTTGGTTTAGCTCATTCCCTTGGTAGATATAAAGTTAAATTTTCTCCAGATAAAGTTGATGTCATGATTGTTCAAGCAATTGCATTATTAGATGACCTTGATAAAGAACTTAATACATATGCTATGAGATGTAAAGAATGGTACGGTTGGCATTTCCCAGAATTGGCAAAAATTGTTGTCGATTCTGTTGCATATGCAAAAATTATTATTACAATGGGTATTAGATCAAATTGTGAATCAACTGATTTCAGTGAAATTCTTCCAGAAGAAATTGAACAACAAGTTAAATCAGCAGCTGAAGTTTCTATGGGAACTGAAATTACTGATGATGATTTATTTAATATTAGACAACTTGCTGATCAAATTATTGAATTTGCTGCTTATAGAGAACAACTTTCTAATTATCTTTCAGCAAGAATGAAAGCAATTGCTCCAAATCTTACTGTCCTTGTTGGTGAACTTGTTGGTGCTAGATTGATTGCCCATGCTGGTTCTTTAATATCACTTGCAAAGGCACCTGCTTCAACTATTCAAATTCTTGGTGCTGAAAAGGCTCTTTTTAGAGCTTTAAAAACAAAACATGATACACCAAAATATGGTTTACTTTATCATGCTTCTCTTGTTGGTCAAGCAACAGGTAAAAATAAAGGTAAAATTGCAAGAGTTTTAGCTGCAAAAGCAGCTGTTGCTCTTAGATATGATGCATTATCTGAAGATAGAGATGATTCTGGTGATTATGGTTTATCAGTTAGATCAAAAGTTGAAAATAGATTAAGTAATTTAGAAGGTAGAGATTTAAGAAGTACTCCAAGAGTTCAAAAAGATATGACTAAAGTTGAAATTACAGAATCTAGAGCATATAATGCTGATGCTGATGCTATTACAGAAGAATCTAAAGATAAAAAGAGAAAGAGAGATGTTCAATCTGATGATTCTGATTCTGATTCTGATGATTCTGATGATGAAGAAGAAGAAAAGAAGAAAGCTAAAAAAGCAAAGAAGGAAAAGAAGGAAAAGAAGGAAAAGAAGGAAAAGAAAGACAAAAAGGAAAAGAAAGAAAAGAAGGAAAAGAAAGACAAAAAGGAAAAGAAAGAAAAAAAGGAAAAGAAGGAGAAGAAGGAAAAGAAAGATAAGAAATGATCAACAAATAATTTTTTTTAATTAAATTCTGATTATTTTACTTTTCAGCTTGTACTTTATTTCAAAAAGAAGAATTTCATCGCTTATCTGTTTTACAGTATTTTACTCAGAGACGATTAATTAAAATATACGTCTTCATGTAAGTTTTTATCATTATTATATATCTTTTCAGTTTTAATATAAAGTTTCGTAAAAAAATAAGAAAAATTGATTTTGGTAAAAAAAAAAAAGCAGCATGTAAAACCGAAAAAGTGATGATGTTAAAAGAAGAATCGAGGTAACATTATGTTGTATAGAGAGAGAAAGAGAGTGGAAAAGAAAGGGAAAGAAATAATTGCGTAAAAGGTAAAATAAAGATATAAAAAGCATTGATATGTGTCAGTTTGAATATATCAAATGAACATTTATAAGACCCAACCCCTCTTTTCAACATCTTTCCATCTTGGAATTGATTCAGTTGCACCTTTATGTTTAACGCATTCACCAGCTGCATTATTTGCAAATTTAATAGCAGAATCTAATGATTCATCTTTATAAATACTTAAAACAAATCCACCTAAAAATGTATCACCAGCTCCAGTTGTATCAATAATATCTTCATCATCAATATCAGTTGCAGGAACATAAGAATAAGAAAATTTTCCATTTTCCGAATATAAAACTCCATTACCACCTAAAGTAATAATAATATTTGGTTTTGTTAATAAAGTACGTAACTTTGTTAATAAAATAATATTTTCATTAACAATTTCTTCAACTTCTTCATTTGGTTCAAATTGTGAAATATCTTTTAATAAAGTTAAAGGTGGACGATCACTTGTTGGATGAAAATTATTAACAATATCTAATGCTTCATGTTCATTAATAATGATATAATGAGATTCATGTAATGCATCAAGTAAACTTTGATTAAATAAAGGTAAAGGAGAAGGATTATAAAATATAGTAACATCAGGTAAATAATTTGATAAATGATGAATAATTGAAGTAGTATTTGGAAATTCATTTTGTAAAATTACAAAATGTTTTGAATCATCAATAAAATTTTTAATATTTGGATTAATTAAATTAAGGTAAGATTTTGCTGACATGTTAAGATAAGAATCTCTTGGATTTGAAATGAATGAGGAAGAATCTTTTACTGATTCTAAACGCTTTTGAGCAGCTAAATTTAAATTAGATCCACTTAAACTTGAATTTAAATCAAATGATGAAGGTGTTGGAGCAGGATATGTTAAAGTTTCTAATTTTGGATGAGATGAATGAGCTTGTAAACCTGAAGGAATTGTTTCATTATAATTTGATTGAATTTTATAAGTAGGTTCATTTGGAGGTTTTGAACCATGTGAATGAATAAATGAACCTGATTCATGAAGATTTCCTTCATTAGTATCATCATTATTAGAATTTTTAAATGAACTTGATCTTGATCTATGATCATGAATGAAAGAACCATTTCTATTAACTAATCCACCTTGAAGATTAGATTGAGAATCTTTAGAATGATCATGAATAAAAGAACCATTTTTATAAATTAAACCACCTAATGAAGAATCATCAAAATTATTTTGTAATTGATTTAAACTAGTATGAGAATTAATATTTGAATTTGAATTAATCATTCTTTGTAATGAAATTGCTGATCCATGAGAATGAATATGAGAAGGTTGAATTCCAGAAATATTTGAAGTTTTAACAATTTCTTCACCATTTAAAGGTTTTGTACTATGAGAATGAATTGTTGAAGGAATATTTGGATTTTCAATACTTGTTGAAATAATTGATTTTTTAAAAAATTTATTTAATTCATCATTAGTAGGATTTAAAAATTCATTTGCACCTTCAATAATTAAAATTCTATTTTCACCTGTTATTGATTGAACTATAATAATAGCTGTTCCAGATGATTTATTATTCAATTTTTCAACTAATGAATAATCAACATTTTCATTTTTTAATAAATTTAAAAATTCTTCACCAACAGAATCAGAACCAATTTTACCCCATAATCTAATAGAAATTTTATCATTTGGAGAACGAAGTCTAGCTAATGCAATACATTCATTTAAACCTTTACCACCTAAATGCTTTTCAAATGTGTCACCTTTAACAGTTTCACCAGCTTTTGGAATTTTTTTTGTATAAGTAACGAGGTCTTGATTGAGTGATCCAATAACAGTAATTGGCATGATTATTTAATGTATAAAATTAGTATTAATATATGTGTATATACAAAACAAGGAAGAGAATACTTATACTTATATTATAAAGAATATTTAATCATCAGATGACGACGGCGAATAGAAAATAATTTCGGAGTTTCCATTTTCTTTCTATAATGACGTCACTCAAAAACAAATTATTATCATTACGTAATATAACACACCCGTACACATGACACCAAAACACACCCGTACACACGAACAATCATTAATGCTCATTCATGATTTAAGACGTAGTTTTAGTATTAGTTGTTGTTGTAGGAATATAATCAGGATCTTTTTCATCATCATCATCATCATCATCATTTAAATCTTGTATTAATACGAGTGTTTCAGGAGACCATTGAATTTTATGTAAAGTTTCATCATAATCTAATAACATTAATGTTTCACCACGTAAAAATGATGTTATTAAAATTGATCCAATTGTT
>JAJLVG010000031.1:0-38946 GCA_030564585.1 Martiniozyma abietophila
TTAAAATATGTGCAAATTATATATGTGATGTTTATACCAAATATAAATATGAATACCTAAACAAAAAAAATAAATCAAAGATCAAAGAATATAAAAAAAAGCCAAATTAAAACAAACACTAAGGGAAGGCAAATAAATATTATTTCATTTTAATACTCATTTCAATCCCTTTTTCTCAGAAGTTAAACACATTTTAATTATCCAAACCATTTAATTCATCATTTTCATCTTTTCTTTGTTGTAAAATTAAGTCATGACCCGTGACACGCTTATAAATATCTTTAACATCATCAGTTGTAGTTTCAAAATGAGACGTCGGATCATAAGATTTTGAAATAAAAATATTATCATTTGAACCATTTTCTAAAGGTTCATATAATTCAGCGATACCCATTAAAACATCTTTAGTTTGACCAACAATTTTAAAAGCAGGTTCTAATTCTAAATGTGGTTTATCAGTTTCAATAATTGTTGAAATAATTGCAATATAATAACCTTTTTGACAAACGTTATGAGATGATGATAAAACAGCAATATAAATATCATTTTTTCTTCCAACTCTATTCTGAGGAATAATAATTTGTGCAGAATCAGAGTTATCAGTATTTGCAATAGGATGATCAAGGATACACATTGCTCTAATAACTTTTTGACCTGTTGATTTAACTTTTTGAGGAAAATAAGTTGGATCTGCAATAACAATTGGAGCTCTAGCTATACCTTTATCAGTTTTAACACCTTTAAATTTTTTATTTTCATCATCATGATAAAAAATTTCTTCAATTGGAGTTTGTAACATGAACGTTCCACCATAAATTGCTGATAATCTAGCAAATCCTTGAGGAAGTTCACCTAAACCATAAAGAGGATAAATATAAGGGGATTTACCATACCTTGCAACAGAAGTTATATAAAGAATGATTCTATCATATGTATCCCTTGCAGGTTGTTTGATATATTCATCATTTGGATGTAATGCCATTGCATGACCAATAAAATCTTTAGTTGAACTACCAAGACCGAACTTATAATATATATCATCCATTGTATTTTTATCTAAATCAATACCTTTATGAGTTGAAGGATCGTTTTCATCATAAGCAACAATATATTCTAAAAACCATTTCATTCTTCTCTTTTCTAAAATACCTAATAAAGGTGATGATAAAGCTTCAATTTGAGTTGCTGGAACTTTTGCAATTTTCCCATCTTTATAAACAAAAGATCCTGCAATTTGTTTAAAATCTAAATATTTAGTAACATTTGTATGAACTAAAATATTAGTTAATTCACCATTTGACATTAAAAATTTCGGGATTAAATCAACACACCAATCTCTATCTCTACCAAATTGATCTTGGTATGGCTTTGAAGGTTTAAATTTATTATAAAGTTGAGTTAAATTAAGTGATGCAGATTCACCACCATAATAATTTTGTCTATCAATATGAAGAACTTTTTTACCTTCAATTGATAATAAACCAGAAAGGATACATTCAGTTAATCCAGTTCCTAAAACGATGACGTCGTAATCTTCATCTAATAATTGTTCCATTTTATATAAGTATGTGTGTGTATGCGTATGTTATTAACTTTGTTTAAGTATTGGATTTCAGTGTGAATAGTTTATAAAATCCTTTAGTTAAAAGAATAATTCAATTAGTAGTATAAATAACGACTGGATATACCTATAACCTCAACAACAGATCCAGATGGCGTAAAATCTAACTTAATATGAATGGAGGAAGGTCTCATTTTTTTTTGATTTATATATAAATTTGACCAAAAATTCCGCGCGATCAGCTCAGCAATAACACACATCTCATCTCTCTTTATATCAAGGGAAAAGAGGTATGAAATCATGATGTTTTCCAATATTATAATTTAATATAAATTTATATTAAAAAGAGTTATGAAAAATACAATATGGAATTGAAAAGAAAAAAAAGAGAAGAACATCTAAAGATGAACGTTATTAATATCGAGTTGTTTATGTTTGAAAACACGAGTACCACCTCCACCAAGGTAATCACCAACCACTTGACCACTACCTCTCATTTGATAATAATAACAAACAAGTCCTTCTAAACCAACTGGTCCTCTAGAATGTATTTTATTTGTTGAAATACCAACTTCAGTACCAAATCCATATCTAAAACCATCAGCGAATCTAGTTGAACAATTCCAATAAACACCTGAAGAGTCAATACCTTTTAGGAATTTTTCAGCAGTTTCTTCATTTTCAGTAATGATTGCATCTGTATGTTTTGAAGAATGAGAATTTATATGAATGATTGCGTCTTCAACAGAAGGAACTAATTTAACTGCAAGATCAAAAGAAAGAAATTCTTTACTAAAATCATCTTCATTAGCAACAACTATTTGATTATTATAATTTGAAATTAAAGAAGGATTTAATTGATTTAAAAATGTTTGATCAATATGAAGAGTAACTTTTGAATCAAGTAAAGATTTTAAGATATTAAATTTATAATCATCATTTAAATTTTCATTAATTAAAATTGTTTCAACAGCATTACAACCAGCTGGATAATTAGTTTTTGAATCAATAACAATTTTTTTTGCTTTTTCAATATCAAGGTCTTTATCTAAATAAATTGAACAAATTCCATCAGCATGACCTAAAACAGGAATTTTAGTATTATCTTTAATATTTTTAACTAATTCATTTGAACCTCTTGGAATTACTAAATCAATAAATTTATCTTGAGATAATAAATCAGAGACTTCACTTCTTGTATTAATTAATTGAATTGAATTTTTTGGAACATTTGTCTTTTCATTTAAAACATTATTAATAATTTCAGACATTGATTTAAAAGTATTTAAACTTTCTTTACCACCTTTTAAAATTGCTGCATTACCAGATTTAATTGCTAAAGCAGTAATATTTGCAATAACTTCAGGTCTTGATTCAAATATGATTAATAAAACTCCAACAGGACAAGTTAATCTATATAAATTTAATCCATCATCAATTTCTGTTGCTAAAGTACATTTATTTAAAGGATCATTTAAATTTGCGACATCAATTATACCATTACACATTGAATCAAATTTATCATTTTGTGATAAATCTAATCTTTTTATTAAAGAACTTGATAAATTATTTTTAATTGCATTTTCCATATCAATTTTATTTGCATTTAAAATTTTTGATTTATTTTCAATTAAAGAATTTTTAATTTCAAATAATGCATTTGAACGTTCATCATTTGAAAGAGTTTTAAGTACAGTAGAAGCTAAATGAGCCGATTTTGCTATTTGTTCTGCCATATTTATATTTATATTTATATTTATATTTATATTTATATTTATGTTTATATTTATGTGTATGTGCGTCTGTGTAGATCAATTGAAAGAGGAAAAATTTGAAAAAATGCTCTAAATGTTTAAAAAAAGAAGAAAAAGATTGAAAATTGAAAAATGAGTCAAAACAATTTTTTGAGTCAGAATTTTTGAAGTAATAAAGAATTAAAGAAAGTTTAGAGTTCGATTCTTATGACTTGCAATTTTATTTTTTAATTTATAATTTTAATTGTGGTGTGGTTCCAAGTTGAAATTAAGTTTTTTAAACTGTGTTCAAATTGGGTTAATTAATTTACTTAAAAGGGAAATGATTATGTAATAATACTACTTTAAACAGCCTAAAAAGGAAACACACAGCCCGAAATAACGAAAAGGCAAAAAGAAAAATTCATTAAGCTTTGTCGGCACATTTTTTTCAAATTAATTTCAATTAAAAAAAAATTGTTGGAACCGGAAAAATCCCGGTTCTAGAACCACATCGATTTCAAGGTTATTTTAAGGTTTTTTTTCTTTAGTTTAAGGTCAACAGCCACGTGACTAACCCATGCAAAGTAGAATACTGATACAAATTCATACCAAAAACTAGCTAAAAGATAGAATAAAATGATAGTATCTTTTAGATGGAAACGTGAAATAGAATTACTATATAAAATGTAAATTACAATTTCTCGCTTATAACTTGGCGTCCTAAAAGGTTTATATTAATTTTTTTAATTTAACTCTAAAAACTTAAAGGCGGAAAACAGATAAGGAATCTCACGTGACTTACAACATAATAAGAAATTTTTCTTTTTCTTTCTTTTTTGCTTTTTTTTTTCCGATTCCATAAAATTTTTTTTTCTTATATTTAAATGCCGCCATCTGCCCACATATTTTAACTATTTGTTTAATCTTTTCTCTTTTTTTTTTTTTCTTTTACTACACTAACCTTCATTCGTTACTAAACATATTAAATATGCAATTCTCTAAGGTCCTAGCTTCTCTCGCTGCCGTTGCTGTCGTTCAAGCTGCAAACAACTCTACTGAATCCACCACTGTTTCTACTGCTGGTGCTCCAGTTAACGCTTACGGTTCCGCTGTTATTGGTGCTGCCGCTGCTGCTGCTTTAGCTTTATTTTAAAATTGATATAAAATTTAAGAAGAAATAAAAAATAATGATTTTGCCTCCTAATCAAATATTTAGATACATTTATCATCATATCATTCCCGCTTTTTTTTTAATCATTCAATTTTAATGTTTTATTTTAAACCTATTTCGTGTACCATTTTTTATTGTTTTAGTTCTTTAATTTAATTTCAAATAATATACTATACATACCTATATAATAAAAATTACTTATTACATGATAACTTATACTAAAAATGAGTTTTTTTTTTTTTAATTTTGTCGTTTTCAGTTCAAAGCCTCTTTTTTCTTGTTAACAAAATTTTTTCATATGTGTGTTATAAAAAGATATATATGAGAGTATCTTTTGTAGATAGCTTTAATGAATTTACAATTCATCCTTTTCATCTGTATCAACAGTAACACCTTGAATTGCAACTAATTCTGTTTCAAAAATTAAATCTGCATTTGGTGGTATAACACCTCCAGCACCTCTTGAACCATAACCTAATTCACTTGGAATTAAAATTTTACGCTTTTCTCCAATACACATTTCTAATAAACCTTCATCCCAACCTTTTATAACTTGACCTGAACCTAATTTAAATGAAATTGGTTGTTTACGTGATAATGATGAATCAAATTTTGTACCATCAATTAACATTCCTGTATAATGAACAGAAATTTGATCACCATTTTTTGAACGTCTTGAACATGTTGTTAAACCACCTAATGGAATAATTGTTAATTGTTCATATTCACCAGCATTAACAAATGTTGATAATAATACTGTTGTAAATGTTAAAAATCCTAAAAGTTTCATTTAAATTTAGTTAAAAGTTAAATGATACTTTTATCATCTAAAGTTAGGTTGGTTGAAATTCAAGAAAAAAAAAGACACACACCACACGCCACACAAGAGACGCGTACAAAGATTTTATAACTGTCACAACAAGCTCAGATTAATGGAACTTTCAATAGGTTTGTAGGTAAGTTTTATATTTAACATACGTTACGTTGCGTTTGTGTATTTATACAGATGTATCGTCCAGCGTCGTTTCAAAAGAATGAGCTCATGTACAGGGGTTTAATTTTTTAGTTTTAGTATTAATTTTAATTTTGTTTTTGTCAAGGGATAGATCCATAAATTTATACTACAGCAGAGTAAAATAGAGCGGATTTTAATGAAAAGACATATAAAAATTAAGTTTATTAAAAATGATATAAATTTTTGCCAGATAAGCTTGATTCATCAAATACTTAACTTGAAGTTGTTAAAAAACTTAATATTTTATTTACCCAGATTATCTATTTTTAGAATATTCATTGCGTACCATAAACTTTGATTCAAATCACTTCTTCAAAGTCTTACTATCGTGGGAGATCTCTGAGCAACTTAACTCACTTTATAAAAAACACCACTCACTCTTTAATGAGAAAGATGAGCAGCGCGCGCGCGCGCGCGAAACTAATAAATTTTGTTTAACGCGTTTTTTTTCTTCTTCAGCTTTTTAGTGGTTTACGCGTCAGTGTAAATTAAATGTTTTAATTTATATAACACACTGTTTATATAATATATAATCTGTCAACATAATGGCAACACAGTTTGATTTTGAGTTCGACGATGTTGTTGATTATAACCAGCGTGAGAATGATGCTCTTTTAGGTATAGATCCAACAACAAGTGGATTAATTAATTCAACATCAACATTATTAACAGATGATAATAATAATAATATTATAAAACCAAAAAGGAAAACTGATAAACTTACACCAGAAGTTTTAAAATCATCAAAAGGTTTACCATCATTATTATCAACATTATCAACATTTAGATTTCAAAAGAAATCATCAAAAAATAATTCAATTTATTCAAATATTAGAAAATGTGGTAAAATTGGTTCTGATCATCATTTTAATAATTTAACTAGATTATTACAAATTTATCAAGCTTGGGGACATATATTAAATCCAAAACTTAAATTTAAAAATTTTATTGAAAATATAAATAGAGGTGTTGATCAATTTGAAACAAAAGAATATTTAAGGGAAATAATAAAATCTGAAATCATTTCAAAATCTGAGAAATCAAGAATTGCTCATGAATTAAGGTCTCAACGTCTTAATAATGAAAATGATCATGATCATGATCATGAAAATATTCCTGATGATATCATGCAAGATGCTGATAATGATCAAATTTCTGATAATGAATGGCCTGAATTATTTAATGGTGGTCAAAAAACAACAACAACAACAACTTCACAAGTTACATTTCAAGAACCAATTTCTTATCAATTATCATCTAAAAATTCTCAATATCAAAATTCTAAAGACAATCAAGATGAAGAAGAAGATGATGAAGATGAAGAAGAAATTAATCAATCACAAATTAAATCAAGAGCAAGATTCTCAACAATTCTTACAACATCATCACAAATTCCATTACCTTCATCATCGCAACCAATTTTATCTCAAAAGGTTAATCTCGGCCTTGAAGCATTTTTTAGTGATGATGAAAATGAACCAGAAAGCATGAAATTTGATACATTTAAAGCAAAATCAAGAAGAATTGATAGTGACAGCGATGATGATGATGAAGATGATGATGAAGATAAAATTGAAGATTCAAATATAATGAATAGTTCAGTAATAATACCCACTACCAGAAATCACCTTTCTTCTGAAGATGATAATGAAGATAATCGAGTCGTTAATTTTTTATAATTTTTATCCGCTCATTAAAAATATTGAGATTTAAAAGAAAAGAATCTGTTTACTGTTTCACTATAGTATCGAAGTCATATCAGTTAAAGGTATACATTTTATTTATAAAATATTTGAAACATCGTCAGCAAGTTCACTGTTCACTTTTGTAATATTATACAGGGGGTAGTACAAACATTTTTTTTTTTTTCATTAAATTTCATAGAGTTAACTTGTTTCCAGAACCAGTTTTTGCTCTTTTTCTTAACCTTTCAACTTCTTCATTTCTTTTCCTTTGATTTTTTTCTTCAATTAAAGCTTGTAATAAACTATTTTCTAATTTTAACTGTTCAATCCTATTTTCTAATAATTTTGAAAGTTCTTGTGTATCACTCAGAGTATCCTCCATTTCTTTTTCTTTTCTTTTACGCTTTTGACGAGACTTTAATGAAGCCATTGCACTTGTTTGTTTAACAGGTTGACTCTCTCTTTTGATTTCAGTTTTATTCTTATTTTTATTTTTATTTTTAGTTTCATTTACATTTTGATTTTGATTTGCATCTCTATTTTCATTTTCAGTTTTAGATGTTGAATCTTTTGAAGATTCATTTTTATTTTCATGATCTTTTGAATCATCATTATCATGTTTGTTTTCTGATTCACGTTGTTGTTGTTGTTGTTGTTGTTGTTGTTCATCAATTGAATAATAATTGTTATTACTAATTTCATGATTTTTAGTATTAGCATCAGTTCTTGAATTTGCTAAAATTTGTTTAAATTGTTTTAAATCTAATAAACCTTCAGAATTATTACCCTGACTTGATAAAGCTGTTAAAAGTTGAGTTAAAATTGATAATTGTTGTTGTGGTTGTGAAATATTCATAATTGTTTGAGTTAATAAATTAACAACCAAATTACTTAAAGTTGAAAAGATTGAATTATTAGAATTATTATTAGGACTTTTATTATTAATATTTTCTAAAAATGTTAATGATGAAGATGATGATCTTGAAGAAGAATTATCTTCATTATTAATAATATTATTTTCATCAATCTTTTGTTGAAATGGACCACCATTAATTTTAATATTTGATGATAATTCATTATTTTTATCATTTTTTGATTTATGAATTACAATTAATGCTCCAATTGCTTCAATTTGAATTTCTGAAAATCCTAATGATGAAAGAACGTATTTTGCTCCATTTGGTATATGAACATTAACATTTAATTTCAATTGATTATTATTACTTTTTAAATCAATTGGTTTTATTGTTGTTCTTCCAATTGAATTTAATCCATTATCATTATTACTACTATTACCTCTAAAATTATTATTTGAAGTAATTAGTATATCAGATTGTGATTGAGTTGAAGATAATGGCATATAATTTGCTCTTGGTGATAATAATTCTTGAATTGTTAATGGAATTGAAGGAATTATATGTTTTTCCTTTTGATTATTTTTTAATGATTCATCTTCTTCATAACTATATTTTCTTTTTGGTTTTGCATACCTTGAACTTGTCATTAAATAATCAGATTCAAATTGATTTTTATGATTTATATCTAAATGACTTTCATTATTACTACTAATACCATTATTATTATTATTATTATTAATATTAATATTAGTATAGTTATTATTACTATTGCTTCTCTTTTCTTCATCAGCAAAGATAAAATCATCAACAGCAAATAATTCTAATTCTTTTTCAAGTTGTCTATCAATATCATCATTTAATAAAGAATGAGCTTGGTTATCATTTTGAAAGAAATTATCAATATAAACTAATTGTTCAAGTAATGCAGAAGGTGTATCATCTATTAATGGTTCAATATTTTCAATAATTTGATGATGATTAGTATTATTATTATTACTTAATTTTGATAAATCTTCGTTATTATTATTTTTAAATCTATTGATATTATTTGAATTTGAATTTGAATTCGAATTCATTGTTGAATATGATGGTGTATCAGAAATTTTAAAAAGATTTTGGTATTCCATTTGAATTATATTATCAACTATTAAGAAATGTTTATGAAAATTAAAAATTTGGAATATTTAAAAGTATTTATATTTATGAAACTGTTAGTTGTGGCTTTAAGTTTAAATAAAAGAAGAAGGCAATAAATGTTAAAAATGATGTAATTAAATTAATATATAATTAAAAGGGAATCAAAAGGTTTTCTGAAATTGTTTATCTCTTTTGAATTTCTTCGTAACTTTTAAACATTTTATAAAAAGAGGTGAAAAGCCACAAAAATTGTTTAACTTAATTTAATGCCACAACTCATCATTTTACTTCATGAGCGCCACAACATTGTGCTTACGTAATATTTACGGTAATTTCTCCATATCACGTGTGCAAAAAATTCAATATAAACAAAACAAAACAAAAAGATGTATCGGGTAATCGGCTACTCGGGTAATCGGGTAATACATTTGAGAAAAAGAAAGAGATCAAATTTACGTGTTTTATTTTTAAGCCATCAACTCTCATATATACATAATAAAGAGGAAAAGGAATAATTAATTAACGAAAACAATTGTTGAAAAGAGATTAGTGCAAATGGGCGATTCTAGAAAGACACCATTTTCAGATAATGCATTCACAAATAAAGAATTAGGTGATATTCACTATTTTGAAAGTGAAGTTATTAAAGAATTAAGAGAATTTAATAAAAATTGTTTTAAAATTAAATTTAATGAATTAAATAATGATGATGATGATGTGGATAATCAAAATGATAAATTTGAATGGGATATTGATAAACATTTAAATAAAATAAAAACTATTTTTAATTGTTATAATTTAATTGATTGGTTTTTAATTGAATTGCTTATTAATAAACATTATTCAATATCTCAATTTGAAGATGTAAAACATTCATTACCTTTTGAAAAATCTACAACAATTATTGTAAATTCAATAATATTTTGTCAAAATCTAAAATTTAATAACTTAAAGATTATTGCTCAAATTGTTCAAAATTAACAGTATTAATTGAACAAGAAGGTAATGAAGATAAATGTCAATATTGTGAACATTCAAACAGTATTTCAAAAATCATTTTTATTTCACCTATTTATTTAATTGGATTAAGACTTGCAAATGGTAATATATCTAAAGAAATTGCAGAATATAATAGATCAATTATTAAAAATTATATGAATAGTAAATTCTTTGATTCTGATAATAATGGTGATCTTTTAATGAAAACAATGATAAAAGATTATTCAAAACTGAATATTAGTGAACCTGAAGAAGGAATTACTAATAAATTCATTATTTATATAAATCAACATATAAATGGAGTGGATTCTAAAAGTGATAAAAATAATCAAATTAATGTTATTACTGATATTATTTTAAATTTACCTCCTCATTTAAGACCATTAATTGAATCACAAATGAATTCATTTTTTTATCATGAATTTAATAAATCAATTGGATATGATTATAGTAATAATTTAAAACCACATATTGATTCTTTTATTGATCTTTTAAAAAAGCCAATTATTTATACTTTAAATGATAAAGCATATAGGATATTACATGGTATGGAACAACCTGATAATCATTCAATTTCAATAATAAATTATTCAAATTTAATAAATACAATGATTTGTGAATTTCAAGATACTGATTTCCACAATGAGTCAATTGATAATAATAATAAGATAAATAAATTTAATCAACAAAATGTTAAATTAAATAAAAATATTAAAAACCATAAATCAAATGATAATTTAGGTAATAATAATAAAGTTGAAACATATTTTGAAAGTGATTATAGAACTGAAACGTTTTCAAAAATTCGTATTAATCATTTAAATTTTATTAATTCTATTAAACAAATAAATCATGAATATGAAATAAAAATTTTTGAACATACTAAATTTTCTTCACTTAAGGAAAATATTTATTTATCATTTTATTATAAAGATGAAATGGCGAAATTTAAAAGTTATGCAAGAATTAAAAGAGTTGGTATTAATTCTTCAACTTCAAATTCATTCCTCGTTAAAATTATTAAAATTATTGAATTTAGAATTTTATTGAAAGGTGAACTTATAAAGAATCATTATTTTATTGAGTATTTTAAACTTAATTCAAAACAAAACTGGGTCGACCTTGTTATTGGTGGATATGAAATTAATATTGGTACAACTTATGATATTTCAATGAACAGGGAACCATATCTAATTATTGAAGAAATTAATGATAATATTGAATTTTATCCAATTTCTTTACAATTATTAAACTCTAATACGATATTTGGTATTATTGAAGAATTCCCATTTTATGAAAAAATATTTTACTTAAGAAAGATATTTGAATTAATAGTTATTTATCTTTCTAATGTCAAAATTACTTTTTAATCAATCAAGCAGAAAAAAAAATGCTCATTTTTTCAATTTATGTCATTTGTGTGGTGCACCGATTTTACTCCAATTCGCGAGGGCGGCCGGCGGCTGATCGAATTTTTTTGATTTTTACTTGTTTTTGTTGTAAATTTATATGAAAAAAAATATGAGAGTTTCTTAGTATAGAGAAGTTTTACTATACTAATCATATTGTTGGTATAATACCAGAGTTATATTATTTTTTTTTTTGGTAATTACACACTATTCACAATAGTAATAATTTTACTCGATATTCAATTAGAGTATAAGGAAAGATTATCAGACGTTGGTACTGAACAACTTTAAAAAATTATAATGACACGAAACTTATCAAGATCACTTCATCAATCTGATGAAGAAGATGATGAATTTGATGTTACACATACAACTAGTTTAGACAATGAACCAAGTGAAGAATTCGAAGAAGATGTTCGATCGCAACAAATTGTTAATGATGACAATGATGAAAATCATGATAATAATAATAATAATAATAATAATAATAATAATAATGAAGAAGAAGAAGATGATGATGATGAAGATGATGAAGATGGAGTTAGAGGTCATCGAAAAAGAGCTAGACGACGTGTCAATTACAACGAAGATGAATTGTTACCAAAAATTGAAGATATAATTGGTTCTGATGATGATGATTCAAGTCAAAATAAGATTAAAAAGCAAGATGATGATGAATTTGAACCAATTGATGCTCAAAATGATGATGATGATGACTTTTTAGGAGACGATGATGATGGTAGATTAGATGAAGAATTCGGTTTACGCCATAAAAGACATAAAGGATTTGTTGTCAAAGATGGTTATAAAGATGATGACAATGAATTCGATGTTAAACAAGTTGAAGATGATGAAGAAGAAGAGGAAGAAGAAGAAGATGTTGCTCATCATACTAGATCACATAGAACAAGATATCCAAGTCGAAGACAAACACGATCATCAAGAAGGCTTACTAGATTACAAGGTAATAATTCAATTCATAATGAAGGTGAAGGTCCTTTAACATTAGATGAAGAAATAGCGGAATTAAAAGAATTCTCTCCACTGAATTCACCAAAAAGAAATTTAAGAGAAAGAAGAGAAGTCAATTATACTTTACCACCACCATATTTAACAGAAGCTCAATTAGAAGCACTTGGTAACCCTGATGGACCAGGAACTCCTAGAAGAGGTAAAAATGGTAGATTTGGTGGTGCAACTACAAGTTCAAATCAAATCAGAAGATTATTCCCAACTCTTGGACCTTTCGGTGGATCTGATGTCACTTCTTTATTTCAACAAAATAATATACCTGAAAATGGAATGCAAATTTTAGGTAATGTTGATTCAAGTGATTCTGATGATGAAAATGATTTAATAAAACCAACAAATCCAAACGATACATCTACAATTATAACAACAGCTTTAAATAATGGGAATAACTCAGCATTAACAACAAAGAAGAAAAATACTTTAGCTGATACTGATCCTTTAGGTATTGATACCAATATAGACTTTTCAGTTGTTGGTGGTTTAGATAATTATATCAATCAATTAAAAGAAATGATTACTCTGCCATTACTTTATCCAGAAGTTTATTCCAAGTTTCATATAACACCACCAAGAGGTGTTCTTTTCCATGGTCCACCAGGTACAGGTAAAACTTTAATGGCCAGAGCACTTGCATCATCATGCTCATCTCAAGATAAAAAAATTACATTTTTCATGCGTAAAGGTGCCGATTGTTTATCAAAATGGGTTGGAGAAGCAGAACGTCATTTAAGATTATTATTTGAAGAAGCAAAACAACATCAACCTTCAATTATATTTTTTGATGAAATTGATGGGTTAGCACCTGTTAGATCATCAAAGCAAGAACAAATTCATGCATCTATTGTTTCAACATTATTAGCATTGATGGATGGTATGGATAATAGAGGACAAGTCATTATAATTGGTGCAACAAATAGACCAGATTCAATTGATCCTGCATTACGTAGACCTGGAAGATTTGATAGAGAATTTTATTTTTCTTTACCAGATTTAAAATCTCGTGAAGAAATTTTAAATATTCATATGAGAAAATGGGATAATAAATTAGATGATAAATTTGTTAAAGAATTAGCAAAATTAACAAAAGGTTATGGAGGTGCAGATTTACGTGCACTTTGTACAGAATCTGCATTGAATAGTATTCAAAGAAGTTATCCTCAAATTTATAAAAGTAATGAAAAATTAAAAATTGATATTTCAAAAATTAATGTTAATTCTTATGATTTTATTAGAGCATTGAAAAAAATTATTCCAAATAGTGCAAGGTCAACAAGTACAATTTCTGAACCATTACCAAATCATATTGAACCTTTATTAAAAAATCAATTAAATGATATTTTAAAACATTTAAATGAAATTATACCAATGGAAAAAGAAATAAGTTTATTAGAAGAAAGTGAATACGTAAATTTGAATGATAATTTTCAAATTCAACAAGTTGTCAAACAAATGGATTCAATCAGAACATTTAAACCAAGAATTGGAGTTTATGGTCAATCAGGTCAAGGATTGAAATATTTGAATAATGCAATTTTAAATAAATTAGAAGGTTTTACTATTCAAATATTAGATTTGAGTAAATTATTCAGTGATTCAAGTATATCAATTGAAAATTTATGTATTCAATTATTTTCTGAATTGAAAAGACATAAACCAAGTATTTTATTCATTCCAGATATTTTAGGGCTTTTAACTACAATTCCATCATCATGCCAACATTTAATTAAATATTTGATTAAAGGATTGAACAATAATGATAAGATTTTAATTTTATGTGAAATTGAAGGATCATTAAATGATGATTTATTAGATCAAATTGATGATATTTTTAATATTCAACAAAATGATATAATAACATTAAGAAATTCGTATGAATTAGAAAGATCACAATTTTTTAGTAGTGTTCTTAAATCAATTAATTTAACTCCAAATGAATTTAATGATATATCAATTAGACCAAAAAGAAAATTGAAAAAATTAAAAATTATTAAGAATGATCCATTATTAAATACCGTTGGTAATGATAAAGCATCACAAAAGGAAGAATTGAGGAAAAGAAAAGATCAAATAAAAAATGATATGAGATTAAAAAATGCTTTAAAAGTTAGATTAAGTGGATTGATGGAACTTTTTAAATCACGTTATAGAAAATTTAAGAAACCGATTATTGATGATTCATGTTTAGTTCATTTATTTGATGATATTAAGAATTCAAATGCGAATTATCAAATTGATCATGATATGATATTAGAAGTTAACACAGGTAAAAAATATTATAATATTGATTTAGACGTAGTTGAAGAAAGGTTATGGAATGGATATTATTCTGAACCAAAACAATATTTAAATGATTTAGAAATGATTTTGAAAGATTCTAGAACATTTGGTGATAGAGATAGAATATTAAAAGCAAATGAAATGTTTGCTCATGCTACTGTTGGAATAGAAGAAATTGGACTTCAATTTCCACAATTAATTCAACAATGTAAAGAAATGAGACAGCGTGAAAAGTTAAGGAGTAAAGAAATTTCGAAAAAACAGGAAGAGTTTGTAATTGCTGATCCATTAACACCAAATTCAGAAACGGATCCAAAGATTGAACCAACAACTTCCATTAATGGTAATGGAATCGAGGATTCCACTATTTATCCCGATATCAATTCTCAAAATGGTAATTTTGATAATAATCACGTTGTTAAGAGTGACCATTGCAATGAGCATAGTAATAACATTGAACCAATAGGTATTGAGCAACAAGCACAGGCACAAATTCAATACGGTCAATCCATTGATGAATCTGTTATTAAACCAGTTCCAATTGAGTTGAAGGAGCCTATTGAAAAGATTATTATTGAAGGAAAAGTAGAAGAACAAGAAAATATGAGGCAACCGCCACCGGCGCTTTCATCAATATCATCATCATCCGAAAATGAAGAGGAAGAAGATGTCGTTTTGAAGCAGAATATAATTTACGATGAATCAAGAGTTTCACAGCTGACAACTTTATTGATCCATAAAACAGAAGGTAAAAAGTTGAGTCAACTTGAAAGAATTAATTCTAAATTGACAGAATTTATTTGGAACCATAGACTGGAATTAGATAAGAAGGATCTAATATCTGATCTAGAAACTTATATCTCAAAACTTTAATGAAAAACAGGCTTCAAAAACATTTACTTTCTTTTCTTTTATATGTATTTATTTCCCCTTTATAGCTGTATATTAATTCAAAAGAACAAAATTAATAGTTGTGAATGAAATCATTAATCGCTTCATCACTTCTTGTTAATGTGAATTAGTGTTGATAAAAATTAATCATTTTTCTACTCTATCAATTTTTTATTATGTCCTGTGTGCTTTTCTTAAAAAATCTTGAATTTTTTTTTTCTTTTAGTAGAAGATCCAAAGGTCTGTTTACAAACACAACAGCATTATGTCACGACGTCAAGAGATTAAACAAAAGGAGGAACTTCAACTTATGTTACAATCTCAGTTCAACAAGCTTGATCAAACCGTACTTTCTTGGCTAGGCCCTTCGAATAAAGATCAAATTCTTACATCTGGTGAAAAAATAGATAAAAAAACATTCGATGATCAAATTATAATACCAGTTGGTAAAGGATTAAATTTTGAAGAAGTAGGGGATGGACCTCATATTAACGTTAGTGGATTTTTAGATCATACAGGTGATAATAAACCAGGATCAAAAGGTAATGAAAAAGATAGATTTAATAATCTTAAACTTAGATCAAATGAAAATAGAAGTTTAAATGCATTGAAAAATAAGTTAAGAAATGATTCTAGGAATAAAAATGGAATAAATGTTGGAAATGGAGATGGAAAAATTGGGAAATCATGGAAAGATGAAAAGTTTAAGCAAAAGAATTTGAGGGATCAACCATTAAAAAGTGAAAACGATACTCGTAATCAAATTATAAGCGCAGATAACAGTGATAATGATTCTGATGATGAAGTTTTACGTAGTAAAAGCAGTGGAAAGAAAATTCTTAAAAATATAAAGAGGCCATTTTAATTCTAAAATTTAATAATGTACATAAAATTCTATATATATAAGTCACATATTATAACCCAACTAAACCAATTTACAAATTAGAAATAAAAAAAAAATAAAGTAACAGTTTCGTTAAACTGTTATATTAAATATAAGCGGAGGAAAATCATCAAACGAAAGTAATAGAAAAAAAAAGGAATGATAACCCGAAATCTATGAATGACGGGAAAAGTTAAAATAAAATAATAATTGCAAGAGTAGATGAACGGTAATTCATGGAACAGATTTATCATTTCCCGTTCTAATAGTTCGGTATGTAACATCTGTTCCATGCTTTTTACTTCGTTGATTAGTTTTATGAGTTTCACCATTGAAATTTACTGATTGAACATCTTCATTGACTGTCGAATTATCTGGTAATTCGAATAATGCTGATTTTGGTGGCATGATGACACTTTCAGGAGGATCAACGTTTTCTTCATTTAATAAACTACCAATACTTGAAGTCCTTATAGTACCGATAGTAGCTGAAGTTGATCTCATACTTGGTAAGCCATTTGGTAAACTTACTATTGAGTTACCTGAACCATTTGAAGACATGGAAAAGTTTTTATTTGAAAAAAATGAATCTTGAGTTGACAAAGAAGAAGAAATTGGATTATTATTGTTTAAACGAAAGATTGAAGGTCTAAGTTGACTTAAAGGATTCATTGAACTAATAGAACCATTTATACTGAGATGAGAATGAGAAGAAAAGGATGAAGATACAGATCCTGAGTTTAATGGAGATGGGATTCTATTTGTAATAGAAAATTGATGACCTAAACCAGATAAAGCTTGAACACTTGGTATAGAAGAAGTTGATGATGATATAGAATAATTCATTTTTGATTTTGAATTTTCGGAAAGTGATGGTAAATGAGTTAATTGAGAAGTAGACCTAGATTGATTAGTATTAAGAATCGAATTACGATGAGAATTTAAATGATCAGTATTATGATCAGAATTTGATGATTGTGATTGTTGAGAAACAGGGGCACATGGATCTATCAATATTGAAGGGTATCTATTTCTTTGATTAAAATTCATGAAAACATTTTCAGTGAAAACTGATGAAGAATGTGGAGAAAATGTGACTTGTCTATTTGGTGATATAACACGAAACTTTGGAGGTTTTTGATTGTTTGGTGAGTAAGGACGTGGAGTATAAGGACGTGGAGAATAAGATTGTAAATTATCGGATGGGTTTATTTGTGAAGAGTTTCTATTATTTGATTTTAAATCACTAGGAGAAGAAGGACGAGAATTTTGTAATTTAGGAGCTGGTTCTTTGAACCCATGCTCAGAATTTCTGTGTTGCTGTTGTTGTTTTACAGATTGAGTTTCAATTAATCTTTCATGTTGTTGTCTGTGTTGGTCATGTTCTTGTTCATGTTCTTGCTCTTGTTGTTGATTTTGATATTGCTGTGATTGAGGTTTATGTTTATGTTTGCGTGTATGTTCATGTTCATGGTTATTAGTATGTTGATCTCCTTTCTGTTGATGTTGATGTTGCTGTGATTGTTGGGTATTATTTGATCTCGGTATGCTTTCAAAGTTTTCAAGGTTATTTATTATATTAGTTGATTCAACACTTGTTAATGAATTAGGTCTACTACTATAACTATCATATGAAACATCTGTATTTTGTGATTCATTTAAATCATTAACTTCAATTTCAATAGATTCTGAAATGAATTTTTTATTATTTGTTCTTCTTTTAATGAAACAAAGGTTTGAACCATCGTCTTTAGCAAATTGACCTTGATTATGTTTAAATTCCCAGATAACATTTGATTGATTATTATTATTTGATTTTGAAGATATTGAATTTTTACCATCACAAACTTTATGAAATCCATACATATGTAATTGTCTAACAAATGAAGCAATATTACCATGTTTAAAATATGAAGATAAACAATTTGAAAATTCTGTACCTGGTAAAATTGCAAAAGTTTTAAAATCATTCATATGAATTCTACTCCACCAAATTAAATTTAATAAAGATGGATCTTTTAACATTAAATTTAATTTTGTAATAAAAGCAGAAACTTTTTTTGTTGATTTTCTATTACGCTTTTTTGGTATATTTGAAATAGATTTTTGTTTCCTATTATTATATGATTGATTTTGAGGAAATATAACTGGGGGCAGGGCATTAAGTGTTGGTGTTGTAAATGATTGAATAGGATATGGTGGAGGATAATAACCTATTGGTAATTGTATTTGATGATTTGGTGGGAATGGTCCTCCATTAAAAATTACTTGTTGTTGAGGGAGTGGCAATGGTGGGTAAGCATATAATTGTATTGGTTGATGTTGAAGTTGAAGTTGAAGATGTTGTTGTTGATTATGATGTTGGTGTTGTAGTTGAATGTGATGTTGTTGTAGTTGATGTTGATGTTGATGTTGAATCTGTTGTTGATGTTGTTGTTGTTGGTGTTGTTGTAGTTGTAGTTGATGTTGTTGGTGTTGTTGTTGAGATTGTCTACTACTATTATCTGACGATTGTGGGTCCATTACGAAATGTCGTTAGATATGATTGTGAATCCAGTTTATTCCAACGTAAGTTGGTAAAATGTTCTAAAAAAATACACGATAAAGAATAAAGGGAAAGAGTGAAAGACTAAAAGAAAAAGAAAGGAAAAGAAAGGAAAAGAGGAAAAGAGAATAAAAAAGAAAGAAAAAGGAAAAGGAAAAGAAAAAAAAAGAAATTCACCGACCTTTTTTTTTTTCCTAATAAAATTTTCGGATTTTCAATTTTTTTAGTTTTTAAAAGTCTTTTTCAATTGTTGAAAAAAATGGGCGGATTCGCGCACTAAAATTTTGTAAACGGCTCGTTTAATTTTAATTTTAATTTTTACTATTTATTATTATTATTTAACGGTTTTATCTCATTTTTTATTTTATTTTATTTTATTTTATTTTATTGTCGGCGATTGACATTTTGACTCATATTAGTTCTTCGAAGTAACGAACAACAGGTAATAGTTAAACTGTTAACATTTAATGTAGAAAATGTACATAAATAAGTAAAGAAAGAAAACAATGAAAGACATAACAAAGACAAAGACAGAGAAAGAGACAAACAAAAAAATGAGAAAATATTATTTTATAATTCACGTCCAGCTCTTATCATCAAACGACCACTCAACATTTCATTCACCATATTCATTACTTCCCAATGAATTTGATTCCCTTTTCTTAAATATTGATCAGTTTCTTCTTCCCAAACTTTATCAACATCTTTAAATAAAACTGTTGAACCTTGAATACAACAAACAACAGCATTCGATTCAGAACTTAATGGAATCTTTTTACCATGTTTATAAATAAATTTTAAATCCTTTTGAATTTCACTACATGAAGAATCTTCTTCAACATATTTTTTAACCCTTGAAATAAATTTTTTATGATCTTCTTCAATAAATTTACATGCTTTAATAGCAAATCTAACAGCATAAACTCTATCCATACTTGATGGAGTTTTACCTTGTTGAACATGACCTGGAATTGCTGTTCTTGATTCATATTTACCATTTGCTGATTCTTTTATAATATCAGCAATTAATTCAGTTGAATAAACTTTTGAACAATTTTCATTTCTAATACAAATTTTTCCTGATCTTTCATCCCCTTTATCATTCGTATAAGATTTATCTAATAATTTTAAATCTTCTTGAATTGATTTTAAATTTACTTTCTTTTCAGGTAAATAAACTGCTAATGCACCTGTAACTAATCCAATATAGGATGCAATATAACCACAATTACCTCCTTGAACTTCAATAACAAATACCCTTCTACGTGATGATGATGCACTTAATTTCACTGTATCACAATATTTAACTAAAGTATTTAAACATGTATCAGATCCTAATGAATATTCTGTTCCTGGAACATTATTTGAAACTGTTGATGGTAAACACGTCATTGGAATATGAAAAACTGGATATTGATCTCTTAAATCTTTTAATTCTTTTAATGCTGTATAACCTTCAAATCCTCCAATAATTATTAATCCTTGTAATTTAATCTTTTGAAAATAAAATGCAACAGTTCCTGCATCTTCTGATGGTAAACTTCTATTAGTTCCAAGGTATGAACCTCCTTGATTATGCCATCCTTCAACATCTATCCAATTCAATTCTTTAAAAGCTCCATGTCTAATTAATCCACTAAACCCATTTTGAATTCCAATTACTTTATGACCTTTTGAAATTAAATATAAAACTGCTGCCCTTGTTGCAGGATTTAATGCAGCTGTTGGTGCACCAACATGAATAATACCAATATTTAACTTTTCATTTGAATTATTTTCAATTAATTTTTTATCATTTAATTCATCTTTAACATCACTAACGGAAATATCCATAAAATATTCATATGATTCAGTAAAAATTGAATTTCTTAAATTCATTGCATCATCAAATCTTTTTTCTTCAATTGCTTTTGCAACTAATTGAGTTTCTTCAACTGCTTTTACTAATGGGATTCGAACAATTCTATTATTTGAAATTCCAATCATTGGTGATGGTGTTTGAGGTGTATTTTCTAAAACTGCTTTAACTGCTTCAACACCTTGAATTGTTGCTAAATATCTATCAAAGGCAACAGCTGATCCACCTCTTTGAACATGACCTAAAGTTGTAACCCTTGTATCCAATCCAATTTCAATTAAAACATCTTTAACATCATTTGATGTAATCTTTTCTAATTGATTATCAATTGCACCTTCAGCAACAATAACAGTTGTCTTTCTTCTACCTTTTAATCTATGAGTATGACAAATCTTTTTCAATTTTTCTCTCCAAGTAATTGAATCCTCTGGCTTTTCAGGAATAAATATATAATCAGCACCACAACAAATTCCAGCCATTAATGCTAACCAACCACAATGTCTACCCATGACTTCAACAACAAAAGCTCTCGAATGTGACTTTGCAGTTGAATCAATATAATCAACCATTTCACAAATTCTTTCTAATGAAGAATATGATCCAATAGTATCATCTGTCATTGCCATATCATTATCAATTGATCCAACAAGACCAACAATAGTTAAACTTCTATATGGTTTCACTTGTTCTGAAGTCAATTGTTCTGTTGAAATCAATTCATCAACTAAACTTGGCCATTCAGATCTAAATAAATCAGCACCAGTTAATGATCCATCACCACCACAAACAATTAATGCATCAATACCTTTTAAAATCATATTCTTGGCAGCAGATAATCTACCAGCACGTTCTCTAAATTCTTTACATCTAGCAGTACCAATTAATGTTCCACCTAAAGATAACCAACCTCTAACATCTAACCAATTAAGCTTTTTTAACATTGATCCACCTTGAACTAAACCTGAATATCCTTCATAACAACCAAAAACTTCACAATTTAAATAAATACCTGCTCTAACAACAGATCTAACAGCTGAACACATACCAGGAGAATCACCACCAGAAGTCATTATAGCAATTCTTTTCTTATTAATATCTTTAATATCAATTGATTCATTTTTTAATTTTTCTTTTAAAATTTTAATTGTTTCATCACTTGCAAAGAATCCATCTGTACCATTAATTTCATTGAAAACATCACTTGGAATTGGTTTATTTGTAAATCCAATTAAATTACCTAAAGGATCTTTAATATAAAAATTGATATAATTAGATTCTCTTGGACCTGGTTCAATTAATTCAATATTTTCATCTAAAGCTAAATCTTTAATTTGATTTAAACTATGAGTTAATAAAATAATTCTTCCAGGAAGTTCATTATTTTTAGAAACATCATGAGAAATTAATCTAATTTTAATTAATACACCATGATTAAAATTTGATAAATCTGGTTTAATTTCAGGATGAGAATATTCAATTGTTTCTTGAATTGGAATTGGATTACCATTTATATCTTTTTTAATACATGGGAAAGATTCAAGCCAACATTCTTTACGAGAATCTGTTGAGACTCCTGATACATTAACATTATGAGAATCTTTTGAAAATGTTTTGATGATTCTAAATCCTAACAATTTATAAAACCCAATTGATGAAATATAATCAGCAGTTCGTAAAACTGTGAATGATGTAAATGACAATTCTGAGGCGTACTCTGTCATTGCTTTTTTATATAATCGTTAAACGTACCAAAGCACACACACACACACACTTTGTTTTTATACAGTTGCTATGTGGAGGGTCAAATCCAATTTCTCACCACCTGACGACCGATTAGTGTGTAAATGTATTACGTAATTGACAATTATAATACAAAAAAAAATCAATTTTAATTTTAAAACAATAAGAAATTACTTAAAAGAGAAAAGTATACGAAAACATTACAACACTTCCTTGTTATTTGCATATATACAACAACAATAGCAACAGAAACAACAACAGGAGATATCGAGTTGAATATGTCAACTTTAAAACAGATAATGATTGTCATTGCAGTTTTTTTATTATTTTTATTTACTAATTTAGAACTGGTTCGGTATGGATATACCGGAACTGCAATGCTCATCGGTATCATGGGATTTGAACCAATAGCAGCTTATACAGATTTTTTACTGTTTAATCCAACAATGCTTGAGATTTACGGTACTCTTAATATGCTGTATAATCTAATTTCTCCAAACTTTTGAAACTGTTAAAGTAATGAGTAATTATCATATTTATTATTTTGTGTTTGGTTAAATAACTTTTCAAAATATACAATAAATTGTGGGAAAACCTCATCTACTATATATCATTATAATATAAAGGCTGGTCCTTTCATTTTATTCTCATTTTATTCTCATTTCATTTAATTTACTTTTTTTTTATTTTCGTTTTAGTTTATCTTTTTAATTATCAATTTTTACAATCATTTATCATTTTTAGCCATTTTTATACTATTTTCTTATTTTCAATTCAATGTTTAATCAACTTTTATTATATCTTTCTTACATGATGTGAATTTTTTCTATTTTTTTTTTTTAAATATCTTAAAGTAAATTAGGAAAGCATATCCAAGTAAATATCTTATATATAATAATAAGAAACAAAATATATCATTCCATCAAAAAAACTTTGAGAGAAATTATTGTGGAACAGGGATTGGTCCAGTTTCACCATTTGGAACAGGTTGTAACATTGAACCCATATCAGAATTTTTCATTTCACGCATTTGTGTAGCATAAGAAAGAAGATCAAAAGTTAAACGAATACTATAAGAAAGGAATGATGAAATTGAAAATAATAAAAATCCTCCAAATAAATTACATTTTGGTTCCTTTAAAATTAATTTAAAGAATGATTGAAATAATTGAATTATTGATTGATTTTTATATCTTTCACCAATTAAAAATCTATAAGAAATAGTTTCAAGTGGCCAAATTGATGCTCTTGAAATATAAATAATTGAATCTCTTAATGTATAAAGGAATGCATATCCTTTACCATTAATATCTTCAATCAAAACAGAAAAAAAATGATTTAAAGAAACATCAAAAAATGAAAATAATATATTTTCAATTATAAATAATAATCCATTGAAAAGTATAATATGATAATTAGCAATCATTTCTTTAATTGTTGATTGTCTCTTCTTATTTGATTTAAATTTATATTGATTTGATGATTGTTTCTTATCTTTTTTAATTGATTTTAATTTTAATTTTGATTTTAATTTTTCAGTTTCATCATCATTAATAATTAATTCATTGTTCTTAAAATTTGTAATATTCCAAATCCATCCACAAACAAATAATTGACCAAAAAACCATCCTAATAAACCTTTTAATGTCATTGCAATTGTCATTAATCGAAGTTTAAGTAAATATGAATCAGTTGAAACTATTTGATTAAGATTTAAATATGAAGATAAAAGTGAAGTCCAAATATTAACTAAAGCAAAACCAAGGATCTTCCAAAAAATACCTGACCAAACTCCAAAGATTGTACCAGATGAAAAGAATGATTTGATAAATTTAATAGAACTAACGTTTCTTATTGGTTTTCTAGTTGTTGAAGAAATTAAAACACCATCATGTTCTAATTCTTTTTGAATTTGAAGTAATAATATAATAACATTTAAAGGAGCATCCTTCATTTCAGATAAGAACGCTGCATAAAAATATTGGGCAAAGGTTATTGCAATTGGGATTACTTGAAACATGTATTTGAAAGTACAAACCTAAAACAAATGGATAATATATTGAATAATCTTTTCTTTTACTTGTGTAATTACAAATGTCTTTTGTTTTACCTCCCAGATTTCTTAAAAGTGACACACAGAAAAATGAAAAAAAAGTGAAAACCTCGTCTACCACCAAAATACATCAAAAAATATATCTTTCAGTAGTAGCAGTAGTAGTAGTAGTAGGACAAATAATTAATTTGTCAAAATGAAGTAATCATGTGGACCTTGATTGGAGGTTGGTCCTGACATTAAGATAATATGATCTCATGAGGTAAAATCTAAAACGTATCATATACAGATGTAGTAATAATAATAAATAAATAAAAAAGAAGAAGAGAGAAATGCTAATTAATGGCCGAAAAGGAACGATTAAAGGTAAAAATATACATAAGTGTTTCATTTACATAAAACAAACAAAAAACCTATCATGTTCGAGTAGCTTTCTTATTTTGAGGACGCTTTTTGATATTTCTGTTATTAGATTGGTTATTATTATAATTATTATTATTATTATTATTATTGTTGTTATTATGCTGCTGTTGTTGTTGTTGTTGCTGTTGTTGCTGTTGATCCTTACATAAATCAACAATACTATTGTCTAATCGAATAAGTTTAATCTGAATTCCTCTGATATAAATGGATGAAACCTTTCTTGACTCAGAGTCGTTTTGAACAGTTGCATCTTGCACCGTCATGTTCATCCAACTGTCACAATTTTCAAGTATACCTTGAACACTCTGACCTCTCTTTAACTCGATGACAACTGGAGCACCTTTAGCGGCTGTGAGTAGATATAACGGGAGCATTTTGGTATTTATAAAGGTTGAAGATATTGGATGGGAGAGAAAGAGATGAAACCTCAAAGAAATTTGCGACATAAAAATTGAAGGGGGAAACAACAAATTTTAAGTCGCGGAATAAATTGAAATTAGTATTTCTCTCTCTTTTTTTTTGAATTTCAGTTGCTGAGAGATAGGTATTTATATAAGTATAAATTAATTTGACTGATCGACTGATTGTGTGCTTGTACGAACAAGGAATACAACCAATTCAGTACCAATGGTAGCTCCAGACTTATCAGCAAATAAATGCTTTTTGCTAGATATGCCTTCCTCTCAGGATGGCGATTTACGCTCTCAACTTGTCTCGAGAACAGGTGAATCCTGTCAATTATCCAATTCAAAGATATACGTTTATGGTGGATCAAGTTTGCCATTTGATATTCAACCAGGTTTTAATTTAATGCAGCTTCAAACAGCATTTGAAGCTGCATTGCCTCAACAACAAGAATTGCGTGCCTCGGATTATAATGACTATCTTTCTAATGAAGTCTTTAGTCTTAGTGTAGTCAAACGAAACTGGACTCATTACAAGGTTGAACCTACTTCAAAAATTGAAACTAATGAAGAAGAAGAGTTATCTACAACTGAAGTAACAGATAAACTTTTACCATCTCCAAGAATGTTCCATGCTAGTGTTGTTCATGATAATCAACTGTTTATGAGTGGAGGAGTGAAATTTAATAATAATAATCAATTAGAAATATTAAACGATTTATGGATGTTTGATACTATCCATCTTAAATGGAAATGTTATTATGAAAATAATAATAAAATAATTAATAAAGTATTTGACCATGTCATGATTTATTTACCATCTCTTAAACTTTTCAATAAACCGGATCACCATGGATTATTATCTATATGTGACGGTGATCATACCGAACATTCATCATTAGAAATATTCGATTTTTTAACAAATGAATTGATAATCAATGGTCCAAACAGATTAACAGAAACTTTTGAAAATAATGCTCATGAAAAAATGAATATTCCTTTAAAAATTCGAAATTCAACAAATGATATGAAAGCTGTTGTTTGTGATGAGAAACCATGGCATTGTTTATTAGTATTTGAAAGGACCGATGAGTCTTCAAATGATGATTCATTGATTATGATAGATACAAATTTAGTTGGTACCCGAATAAAATCTGCAGCAATAAAGTCTCATCTTCCTCATTTAAACTTTCCAAGATTAGGAAACTTTGGTAATAATTTCATTGCAACAGGATTTCCAAAAGATGGTAGTAAAATATTATCATATGTTTACAATTATTCCTCGAATCATTGGACAAAGCTTCAATTTTCTTGTCTGCATAAACTCTTTTCTCATAAATTATCAAATGGATTTGTTTGGGAATCTCATCATAAAGTAGTGTTTTTAGGCTCTTCTCAAAAGCAAGTCAGCGGTTCCTCAATTTCTTACTTTGATAATATATTGGTGGTTTCTTTACCTTTTACTAACATTTTAGGAACTACAAGTAATAAAACACCTGAAAGGTTTATAAGTTTAAGTCCTAGAAATAGTTTAGAACCTACAGGTTTATCACCACCTCCAAAATCTTCAACAACTTTCAAAGAAGATCCAACTAATTTAAATGACAATAATATTCCCGAGAATGGATTTGCAGAATATGCTCATCACATTGCCCAACAAATGCAAATAAATTCAATTAGATCTGTACTGCCTCCATATGCAGTTGCAATTGGTAAAAATGCATTTGAAAGATCTAATGCATTTGCAGATATGGATATTATTTCAGCAGATGGTACAACAGTTCCTGCTTCTGGTGTGATGTGTCGTAGAAGATGGGGACTTGGATTTGATCTTTTATTAACAGAATCATATGCAAGAAATTATATAGATGATAATGTCAATGAATTTACAATGAATAAAAATGATTCAAATAGCGTATCATCAACTAGTAGTGGTTTCAACAGTCAAGATGATTTTTCAGTGAATTCAAACTCTTTTGATAGCGTTCCTCAATTTAGATATCCATTTCAAGATAATTCAAATAATCAAGGATCATCATCTCAAGATACGGGAAATAATAATTCGATGAATCGACCAAGGAAAAATTCATTATCTTCATCAACTTCATCATTTAATAATAATTATCAACCTCAAGCGAATTTATCAACTACAAGAAGGAGGTCTATTCATAGTTCAACTTACTCACCAAATCCAGCAATTGAACGTGCATCATTATCAATTTCACAATCAAGAAGAAGTTCTTATAATATTGGTTCTACATCAAAACGTAATTCATTATGCTTGTCCCATTCCAGAAGTAATTCAATTAGTAATACTAATTATGGTGGATTTTCAA
Organism: Martiniozyma abietophila; assembly: GCA_030564585.1. Classification (NCBI taxonomy): domain Eukaryota; kingdom Fungi; phylum Ascomycota; class Pichiomycetes; order Pichiales; family Pichiaceae; genus Martiniozyma; species Martiniozyma abietophila. Next base: position 28,013 of record JAJLVG010000031.1, read on the forward strand.
GAAGGCATTCATTAAATTTATTACAACAAACACAATTATCAAATAGTCGTCGTGGATCTGCTTTGAGTAGATCATCAATTTTATCATCTAATTCTTCTGGTTCTATTCCACCAACAGATTTACAATCACCAAAAATTATTTCATCATCATATTCTATGGGTGGTATGGAATTATCTAATGAATCATCTTCTGAATTATCTACAGAAAATTTACCATCATTAGCTGCATCTGGTTTATTACCTGTATCAGTATCTATATTTGAATCAGCTGTATCATCAAGGAGTCATCCATTAGCTTCAGATGGAATTGTTTATGTTAATAAATTACCAGCGATACAACCAATGCCAAATATTTCACCTGATGGTTCACCTTTATTAATTGAAGAAGAAGAAAATGATGAATCATTAGCAACAGATTCTTTAGATAATAATAAAAATATAAAGGAACGATCTAAATCAATTTTATTACAATCAAATGAAAAGAATGAAAATTTAAGAAGTAGTAGTTTAGCAAGTTCATTACCAAATGAAAATGGGACACCATTTGCACTTGTTGAAGATAGGGCTACAGAATCAAATTTTAAAAGTTTAAATGATTTATATGAATCTATTTCTAATGATTCATCAAAATTTAATCCATTGATGTTCCCAAGGGTATTATATTTACCATTTTCCGGATCAACTGTTAAAGCAATTGTTGAATATTTATATACAGGACAAATTGGAGCAAATTGGAAATTATTTCCAACAGGGATTGAAGTATTATTTGCAAGTAGAAAATTGAGTATACCATTATTATATGATTTAGTTTTAGAATTATTATTTGTTGTATTAGCTCAACTTGAACAAGGATTAAATAAAGAATTGAAAAAGTATTTAAATAAAAATGATAATAGTAATAATAATAATTTTAATGAAAATGAAAGTGAAAATGAAAATGATAAATCGATTCAAATTGGTTATTCATTTAGTTCAGGGAAAGATAATTTTGAAGTATTTTATGATTATCTATTAGAAGCTGCATTTGATGATAGAAGGGATTCAGGATCTACTATTGATTCTAGTTTATTAATTAGTGAAAAGGTGAATCATTCTAATCAAGATAGTACTACAAGTGATATTATTAATATTGAAAATAATCATGATAATATTGGCCCAAAAGATAATATTAATAGTGCAATGATGAGTCCAAAGGATACAAAATTTATGAATCTTGATAATAATGATGAATCTAAACCGGTTAAGAATGGCAATAATAATTTTAATAATAATAATAAAATGAATGATGATGATGATAATGATGATAATGAGATCGATTTAGAATTAGAAAGAAATGTTTTATTTCAACAAACTATTGGTTTATTTGATGAACATGGATTTGAAACTAGTGAATCTGAAGAAGATGAAGAAGAGGATGAAAGGGATATTAAGAATCATTTAAATAAGTTTAGATTAGATAATGGACATGATTGGAAAGATTCATTTGAAGGATTTGATACTCATAAAGTAGGAAAAGAATGGCCAACATTTAAAGAATTACTTAATAATGATTATAAGAGAATGAAATCACGAACGATTATAAATATGTTAATTGAAGTTGCTACAATGATTAATGATAGTCATTTATTAGTTGATGCTATTCATGTTAAATCATTATATAAGAAAGTTATTATTGCTGAAGAAGCTATGAATGCTCAAAAGGAGGATAAGGAAGATTTAGAAAAGAAGAAAAAGGATGGAAAACATTACAATCATGGTGATGATAATGATAATGATGATGATTCTCAGAAGGAAAAGGAAATCCATTTAAAAGATGATCAAAAGAATAATGATAAAGATAAGAATAATGATAAAAATGATATGAAAGAAGATATAAATGCAATAGGAATTAATGTGAAAGAAAATAAATCTAATTTGGTGATAAACCCTATAAAGAATGTAATTAATAAATCATTAACACCTATATCTACACCGAAACGTGGAAGTATGTTTTCAATGACTCCCAATGAAGAAAAATCAAAGTTACTATCCACCAGTCCAAAACAAGTGAATCGGGCATCTACTCTCAATCCATATGTTAGTAACAATAACAATAACAGTAATATTAGTAAAGGGACTATAAAGAATGGAGTTGAAAGAATTGGTATGAGTTTAAGATCAATAAAGAGTACAGAAAATGTGAACTCATTGCATTCAGTGAATTCAAGTTCTTCAATGAATACAAATGGTTCAAACGTTCAACGTCAATTCCACTTGCAATCACTTTTAAGTTCTTCAACAGATAAAGATAAGAATGGTGGTGTATCAAAATCAATTAGAAATGTGCTGACGTCAGCACTCAGTAACAACAGCAGTCACGTGGATGAAATTAATAATAATTTAATAGCCGCCGCAACCGCAACACCAAAAATGTCGCGTGAAAATTCGGAGTCCTCGTTTGTGTCAAGTATTTTTAACGGGGCCGGAGAAAAGAAGCGAACGCTCCTTTCGAGGCTGACTGGCGCGGGGCGGCCCATCGACGAATTGAATTGAGTTAAGGTGAAAGTTGAAGCTGAAACGTGACACAAAAAAAGGGACCCATCCGACAGCCCGCAGAAAATTTTAAACAATCGAATTACGGAGTGGAGTTTTAATAATTTAAATTTAAATTTTTATTTAAAATTTTTATTTTAATTAATAAATATATGTTGTGTAGAACAATTATTTATATATATCTAATTATTACCACATTTCAATCGATTTATTGATTAAGCAAATAACTTCTTAGTATATATAATATATACAGTAAATAATACCATGTCACGTGTATTGAAAATTGTTAAAGATACTTTTATTCCAGTTCCACCACGGATTCAACCAGAAGAACTACCTTTAAGTCCTCAAATTGAAGCACGGGTAGAATCTAGCAGCCATGATCCAGAATTTGTTACTAATGAAGAATGTTTTAGAGATGATATTATAGAAGTTGATGATTTAAAAGAAAAGAAATCATTTGAAATATGTATTGAAACTGATGAAATAGATTCTTCAACTGCTTCATTATTTGAAGAAGGTCGAACTCATAGAAAATTAGCACGTCGACAAATTGAATTAATTGCTATTGGTGGTACAATTGGTGTTTCATTATTTGTTAATATTGGTACTTCATTAAAAACTGGTGGATGCTTATCTTTATTATTAGGATTTTCAATGTGGTGTGTACCAATTCTTTGTATTACTGCTTGTTGTGCTGAAATGGTTTGTTATTTACCTATTAAAGGTGCCCCATTTTGTATCTTTGCTGATCGTTATGTTGATGAAGCATTTGGTGTCATGGCAAGTTGGAACTTTTGGGTTTTAGAATGTGCTTTAATTCCTTTTGAATTAACATTATTTAATACTTTAATTCATTTTTGGTCTGATAATTATTCTCCTGCTATACCAATTGCAGTTGAATTAGTTGCTTATTTCCTTATTAATGTTGCAGCTGTTAAATGGTATGGTGAAGCAGAATTTTGGTTATGTATTGGAAAAGTTTTACTTGCTATTGGTTTAATGTTGTTTACATTGATTACTATGTGTGGTGGTAATCCTCAAAATGATGCATTTGGTTTTACTAATTGGATGCATACTCCTGTAATGTTAGAATATATTAAAACAGGTGCATTAGGTAGATTTCAAGGTTGGTTAGCTTGCTTAATTTCTGCTTCTTATATGATTGCTGGTCCTGAATATTTAAGTATGGCCGCAGGTGAAACTATAAATCCAAGGAAAGTTTTACCAAGTGCTTATAAAGGTGTCTTTTTCAGATTAACTACTTTCTTTATTGGTGGTGCATTATGTGTTGGTATCTTATGTAATTCAAAAGATCCTTTATTATTAAATGCAATTGCTGATGGTTTACCAGGTGCAGGTGCTTCTCCTTATACAATTGCTATGTATAATATGGGAATTCATGGTGTTCCAAGTCTTTTTAATGCAATGTTACTTACTTCATGCTTTTCTGCTGGTAATTCTTATACATTTTGTTCATCAAGGGCATTATATGGTTTAGCAGTTCAAGGTAGAGCTCCAAAATTTTTAAGTTATTGTAATAAGCAAGGTGTCCCTATTTATTCAGTTTTAATTTCACTTTGTTGGGGTACTCTTGCATTTTTACAAGTTAGTGAAAATGCAAATACTGTTTTAAATTGGATTATTAACCTTATTACTGCTTCTCAATTGATTAATTATTGTGTTATTTTAGTAACATACCTTCATTTTCGTCGTGCTTTCATCAAACAAAAGATTGATCGATCAAATTTACCTTTTAAAGCATGGTTTCAACCTTGGGGTTGTATTCTTACTTTAATGATTGTTTTTACAATGGTTTGGCTTCAAGGTTATACAGTCTTTTTACCAGGTCAATGGTCTGTTGAAACATTCTTATTTTCTTATTTAATGTGCTTTGTTAATATTATTATTTTCATTGTTTGGAAATTAATAAAAAAGACAAAATATAGATCTGATCCAAATAAAATTGATTTATTTACTGGTTTAGCAGAAGTTGAATACCATGAAAAAATGTTAGAAAAGCAAAAATTAATTTATAAGAAAAAAAATTTATTTCAAAGATATTTTGAACCTTTCTTTCAATTCTTATTTGGTAAAAATTGATTAGAAAAGAAAATTTCTATATTTTCTTTATTACCCACAAAATAAAAAATTTCTATTTCGTTTCTTTATTCATTTATAATAAAATTTCTTATATTCATTTTAATAATTTCTTATTTCTTATTTCTTATTTCTTATTTCTTATTTCTTATTTCTTATTTCTTATTTCTTATTTCTTATTTCTTATTTCTTATTTCTTATTTCTTATTTCTTATTTCTTATTTCTTATTTCTTATTTCTTATTTCTTATTTCTTTTTTCTTATAGTTTCTTAAAAATATACATGTAGAAAAAGATTATTATAAAAATGGACACCACCCCATGAATATTACAGATAAATGATCATCATCAACAGCATCTCTAATTAATTGTCTAATCATTGCTTCATTACTTAATCCATTACCATCTAATTTCTTTTTAACAGTTTCAATAGCATTATTTGCTTCTGAACTATCAGATTTAACTAATTGATCCCATGAAATTACCTTTTCTGAACCATCAAACATTTCTTTTAATTTCTTTTTTCTTAATGGTGATAAAGTCCATGAATATAATGGATCATATTTTAAAACATCTAAAATTCCACAAATATATTCAGTATTTGATCTTAAAACTCTTATCATATGTTCACAACTTTTATTAAATATACCATTTGTTTTGGTGATACCTAACCCATCAATAACATCCCTTGTTAATCTAAATGGAACTAATTCTGGAACTGGTAAAAATCGACCTTGATCAAATGCAACTCCAAAATCAATATGAATTGGTTCACCAGTAGTCTTATCAATTAATATATTATTACAATGACGATCACCAATACCTAATATATATCCCGTAATTGATGTTGCTGCTAACCCATGTGAATAAATTTGTCTTGATTCAAACCATGAATCTGATGATAAAAAATTGTTAAAAAAAAAGAATCTAAATCTTGGTGGAATTTCTTTACAAATTTCTTGATATACTTTCATTCTAGCAGATTTTGAATCATTTTGAACATCCCTCATTTTTGATCGTGCTTTATTAATATCAAGTGGAGAATTATTATGAAGTTGCTTTAAAATATCAATAAATGCCATCGAATTAGAAACAAATTCTATAACTCCTGCTTGAGGACCTAATGGTAAAACATTATACGTTCGAATTCTTAAATTTCTCTTTCTTGCTTCAGTATCTTTATTTAATAAATAATTCACTTTCTCAAAAACTTGTTCCATGATTGCATCTTGCTTTAAATCGTCAGGATACTTGAATAACATTCGTTGTGATTCTCCTGTTGATAATAACATCTTCATAATTTTAGGATGACTAACACCTGATGAAGCAATATTTAAAATTGGATCGATTTTAACAATAATCGGTAATTCATTAACTTTATACTTTCCAGTATGATTTAGTTTAATTGTCTTAACTGGCGATGGGAAATAAAGGAGTGGTAAACCAGAAACCCACCATTGGCCATTAGGAATTGTTTCAATGGCTATTTTTTTTAATTTGCTCTCAAATTTAGCAACTTCAACAATTCTGTCACATGATTCATCAATCAATCCTAAAATATCAGAATATCCTTCAATATTAAAGTTTCGTTTACTTTCTAACCTTTTCCATATTTTTTTAGCTTCTTTTCCTCTATCAATTGCAGCAGGATCATCAGATTCAATCTTTGTAATATTTAATGATTTGAGTAAATATAACGTATGAAAAGGATGGGTTAGTGCTAAATTGAAAATTAATTTTTGTAAAATCCTTTGAAAATTACTTTCTTCACCCATTAATCTTGATGTTAATTGTTGAACCCATGGAACAAATTTATAAGAAGGTAAATTCAATAAATTTGTTTCATCCAACGAAATGTAATGATGTTCAATCCATAAAGCACAAAACCTATCTACATTACTTTCATGTTCTTCAATAATATCTAAAGAAATAGCTTTCAAATAAAAATTAACTGCTTTAACAATATAATTATTCTTTTGCATCTCAATGTCATTTAATTCTTTCTTTTGAATTTTATAAACTGCACGACGCTTTTTAACTTCTTGAACTAAATACCTTTGTTTTTCTTTTGTTTTTTCTTTCTTCGATAATTTTGTCAGTTCACTTATATCTTGTTCAATTCTTTTATTCGCCTTATTAATCTTTTCAATCATCAAATCAAGGTCTCCCGTTCTTAATTGGTTTTCACAAAATTCTGCAAATATTTTATATGTTTCTCCAATATTTCTTAAATCTGATAAACTGGCAGAATCTATACTTTCAACTGTAGGCTCAATATAGTTTTTCATTATATTTGCTGGAGTATCCTGACGGGATTCTTGCATCCACTTAGCTAATACAGCAGTGACAAACTGAGTACTTATTTCAGGTAAGCAGCTCCCTTCATCGGTAACACTTTCATCCACCAAATTAATAGAGTTATTGGACTCAATGATATTTTTCAAAGTTGCAACTGGGAATGTTGTTTCAGAATGCTCAGCCCAAAACGCAATTGCAATATTAAATTTTGCAACTTTATTAACTATTGGATGAGAATTTTGAAAGTGGTCTTTCAATATTTGGTCTAAATAAACGGCACAATTGATCGACTTTTGTGTTTCATTTTTTAATGTTAAAATTTGATTAAACCTATGAGTTTCATTAATAACAGAACACCAAAAAAATTTTGATGATTCAACAGATTCACTGTTTGAATTTGCTATTATTTCTAAAAATGCTCGACGACCAAGGACCATGTTTTCAAATTGATTTAACCCAGTATTCAAAGACCAAACCGTTTCCATTTCAAATCGATTTATCTCTTCCTTCAGTCCATTATTCTTTTTGACACATAATGACAAAGATTCAAGAGTATTCATAAGCGCCAATGTTTTCATCCATGATTCAAGGCATAGAGGTTTCGACGACTTGGAAGACTGAAAAAATAAATCATGACATGAAACTAAGGATTCCATAGAACCATGAAGGATATCAACAGAATTCATAGGAGAATCTTTTATTGACTTCAGAACATTGTAAATGGTTTCATTTTCGGAATTTGTTGATTTTGTTGTCGGTAAATCCCATTGATTTAGTTTCCACATTTTAGAAAACTTGGTATCATTATATGAATCTGAAGTTATACCGTGAGCATCATAAGACTCGCTTAAAATTCTCGAGATACCAGACCATCCTAAATTCATTAATCCTTCCGAAAATAGTTCTAAATTGGAAGTTTCAGATTTGATATTACCGAAGCTGTTAACCTCGAATTTTGCATTTTCAAACATCAACTGACCCCATCCAACTCCATTATTCTTAATAATATCAAGACCATAGTCCAACTCAGGGTTTATTGGCAATCCAAACATTAGATCATGCTCATCAATCCCTTCATAAATACTTTTAACGAACTGGTTTTCTTTTTTTGAATTCTGCCAAAATGTTGAATCTACTTCATCATTATTCAAATAATAATCTTCTAATAACATCAAGGAAGCTTTAGATTTTCCAATGTATTCTAACCCATGAAATATTCTAGGCAAATCCAACCTATTATAAACTGAAATAAACCGTTCGTTATTATTCTTAGTACCAACCCTGATCAACAAGACAAGTTTTGAAAACAGCTCAAGTGCTTCATTATTGAGTAGATCAAAATCTTGACTGAAAAATTGAGTAATCATTTCAGAAACTAACTTTGTCCACTTGGTTGATTTATTTTGAATAAAATATAATATTAAAGGACAAAAACACTCTTGAGCAAAAGATGGAATTTGACAAATATATGTAGCCAATAAAGTGAAAATAGATGATTCGGAGTTTAGCTCGTTAATAATTGCAAATACAATTTTTTCTAGCCATTTCTCAAACTGTTGAATGACAATGCTAGTTTCGAATCCGTTCAATGCTTCTTGAAAGCTGTGACGGTAATAAACTTGAGATTTTATCTCAAAATCAGAAACAGTAAGAGAGCAAATATAGTTATTCATTGGGTAGATATATTCTTCGAACTGTTTTATCAATGCATCATAAGTGATATAACCATTAATTTCATCTTCAGACAGAAACTTTTTACTAATAATAACACCAACAATGGTTTCAAAACATAACTTTGATCTTAATGTTGCGTTAGGTAAGTCATCGATAATTAATTGAAAAATATAATCAATCAATTTAACCTCTTTTTCAAATCTAGATCCATTATAAGCCTTGAATATTTTTTTATCAAATTCATATGTTTCAATTTTTGGGCATTTTCCTGTCAGCTCATAATATTTACCAAGGCATTTCGCTATCCATATTTTGAAAGAAGGGCATAATATGTTATGGTACTTGCATTGTAGATCATAGAGTCTTTGAATGAAAGAAGGTGTTAAATCTTTTGAATACTGATCAATATCCCATGTCACTGAAAAATCGTCAAAATTGAACAAAAATGATGTGATCTCGATAAAACTGCTCATCCTCTCATTTTCAATTTTTAGATCGATGATTTGATAAACAAATTGGAAATTAAAAACGACATCTCTTCCAAGCAATAACCCCAATGCCGGGTGGACTACAAATCCAAATTTTTTCAAGTGGGGTACTGTATGAATTATTTTATCCATCATCTTAACTAGTTTTTTTGTTTCAGGGTTTGATAAATTTGCAACATTTAATAGCTTTACCAATAATGGAATCCATGACTGTTGAATTTCATCTTCAGTGATATCATCTTTTAAACATACCATACATAAAATAATCCGAGCTGCATCCTCTAGTAGATATGGATCGTTTAAATAATCAGAGATTTTTTTGATGATCAGGCTATTTACACTATTGTGACTGAAAGCATGAGGGTTTATCATATAAAGCAACTTCAACTTTCTGAAGTGAACTTTTCTTTCTATTTTCAAGATTGATGTCTCGATGAGGGAAAGTATCCTTGAAGAAAGATTGAAAATCATGGGGATTGAAAAATTACCGACTTTGGCAACATTCATATAATTTATTATTAGTTTAAAGCAGTCAGAAGCTGGAATCAATATATCGAACTCGGCTAAGAAAGTAATATCTAAAGAGTTTTCAATAATTGGTGAGGGATACTTTTCCCCGTTAAACTCATCTTGAGCAACTCTGTATATCATGTTCTCTGATGAGCAGTCACATAATCTTAAAAGTTGGTAGACAATCAAAATTATTTGTTCTTTAACACAATGTTTTAAAACTTTATGGAAACTTTTAAATTTTTTTTCAATGACTTTGACAACAATTTGATTTCCTAAAGCAAGTGCTTGAGAAATCGAATCTTTTAAAACTGTTTCTTCTTTCATTTTCATTATCTTAGCCGTGTTTTCTATATCTTCACCTTTGTTGCAGGTTAATGATACTGCGCTAATATCTTTATAATGCTTAAAATAAAATTCTTGTCTTGTGGAGAATCCAAAAAGATCGTAGGGAAAACTTTCAATATTCTTCTGGAAACTATACCATTGTTTAAAGCATACATCTTTGATATTCCAAAAAAGTTTTTGAAGGTCTGTAATCTTGTTTATTTTGATAATGTCACTAATAAAATAACAAAAATAAGATTTAACTTGGTCAAACTCAGAAAATTCTATAAGATTTAATATTGTAGCAATTGTTAAATTTTCCGAAGCTTTTGATATTTTACCCATAAATAAATTAAAAGTACATGAGTGTTCAATGGATTGTTGGGCGTCTTTGAAAACCTTCAAAAGCCTTGAGTACATCTCAGATTGGCTAGTTCCATCAAGTGATCTCAGAAATAGTGACAGCTCATTTGATACATTGATCTGTGAGAGATTATCCATATCCTTAAATATGCAACAAACTTCTTGGATTAGTTCATCCTGATCAAAAGCACTATTGTTAGATTCTAAGTTTCTTAAGATGGCCAAATCAAGTTTCATAAATGACATTAATCCTAATTCGGTAGTTATAATTCTCTTTTGGAATAAAGAGCTAAAATAGAGGACTATGTTCTTAACATCATCAATGATATTCTCATTATTGGAAAGAATCCATAAAGGGCAAGTGTATATAAGTACATCACATACAAGTACAATAACTAGCTCATATTTCATAGTGACTCTTAATGATAGTATTTGTGTAACCATATTTATCAATTTTTCAATTGTTGATAGCTCAAGTTCGTTCAACTCATACTCTTTCAGAAACTTCAGAATTTCAAAAACTATAACAACTTTTTCGATTTCAGATTTCCATTTGATTGAACAGATCCGTTTAATGGCAAAATCTGGATTTTTATAAACACTATTAACTAAAAGACTTGTTTTGATTGCGTTCTTTTCTAATG